>JANHGN010005255.1:25178-38331 GCA_024605025.1 Megaceryle maxima | reverse complement strand
GTGGAATAGAAAACAAAAAAAGAAAAAATAAGAATAAAAAAAAAAAAAAACAAAACAAAAAAAACAAAAAAAAAAAAAAAAAAAAAAAAAAAAAAAAAAAAAAAAAATCAAGAAAAATTATCACAATGTACTTATTTTACTAAGGCTGTACCTTATTTCACAGAATTAGCATGCGCTCCCTCAATTTATCTCAAAATTTTGTATTGAAATACATCACCATATTCAAATTAGAACTGCTATACTAGTGCTAGTCATAGTTTAGTGGAAAACTTACTCATGTTTCCTTGTAAGTGAAATTGCTATATTTCCCCATTATTCAGCAGAATGCACAGGTTTTTTAGTAAAGCAAGCTTTTATTGTGTTACAATAAAATTATCAAGGAAGAGTTTAATAAGTCTTCTCCATAGACAAAATTAATGCATTTTAAATCTAAAGCATGAGGAAAAGTTGACTTTAAGGTTTAGAAATAAATTCTTAGTCACTTTTATTTCTTCTAAGTTTTGAAGTATGTTCAAGCAGTAAATAAACAAACAAAAAGCCCTAAAGTAATAAATAAAATACTGGTCCCCTAAGATTAGATTCTAAGCAAGCAGGTATTAAGAAATGTAGGATATCTGTAGAAAGTTATTTGCACTCTTACCTGATGCTATGGGCATAGTTTGTATCGTAAAAGACTCAAGGCCAGTATCTGGGGTTTCAACTTCAGACTCCATGCAGACTTCTAGCATCACTGAATTTCACCAAAGTGATCACAGATATGGGTTTGAATCGTGGCCTGTGTTGCAATCTGATTTTGCTGTAAGCATCTTTACCCTGTTACTATTGTAGCTTCATATGAAATTCGGTATTTACTTCGTTGGGAAATAAAAATGAGAAATGCAGTCTTTGCCTTTGAACTGATAAAATATTCTTTACCTGAACTGCAAATGCCAATATAACTTCAGCTTTTCTATTTTTTTCTGTTTCTCTAGTGTACTGGGGAATGTTAGTAAATTTTTCCGTTTTGCAAAGATTAAAATGCAAAATTTTCAGTGCCATTCTTGAAGTGTATTTTCATGTGGATGAAGGTAGCATGCTTTTATGGGTTACAGAAGTTTCCAGACACAGTTACCTCTGATATTAAGTAAACCTCTGCTAATAATGAGCATGCAGTATATTGTAAATTTAGGGATGGTTTGCTAGCTAGGCATTTGTACACTTGTAGTTTACATTAATAAACAACTGCAGTTGGCTTCCATGATAATGAAATCATTATACCTATTGCCAATGACCAGAGCATTATTTGGGGTGGTTTGACAGTAAAGTAGCACAGACCTGGTATACATCACCAGTACATATTTGAAATTAAAATACTGCCATAATAACTAAGCCAGATAGTTTTAGTTGAAAGGTACAAGTGGCATGTGAAAAAGTCTTTCTACTGCAATAATTCTATACCCTGGGCTGGTCAGACTGGTTGTCTACTCAAGGAAAAATTATTTACCTGTGTAACATACAGATACTGCATCTGTTTTCTTCTGGTTTTACCAAAGTTTTAATTTCACAAATAATGAATTTTAACCTGAACATTGTACTGAATACAGAAAATTCAAATCTCAATCCAAATATATTAAAATGGTATCCACAATGGGAAAGGCTGTAACTGCTCTGTCCTCTTAATCTTTCACAGCTGTGAAATTACCTAGAGCTTTGTGCAACCCCAACCTCCAAGCTATCTTGACCAGTCATAATTTATTCCAGTTGCTGCAATTAATATTTTCTTTTTAGCCTGCACTGTTTCTTTCATTCATCTCCTCTCCTTCACATTAAAAAAAACCAAAACAAAACAAACCCAACCAAATAACACAAGAAGTTAGGGAAAGAAACCATTGCCTTATGTCCAATGTGATCCCATGAGGAGAATATTGAAATGCTGACAAGACTCTGGATGCTTTACCATGCTGACTTATACGTACAACACACTTGCTGATGAGACAGTTTTAGAATACAAACTAATCATTCCAGCATTCACATGGCAGGTAATCCTTTTCAAGTTTTATAACATGCACTGCATTTTTTTTCTTCTAGAAAGTAATTTGAACTTCTAACAAATTCAGCTGGAATAAAGTTAATTTTCTTCCTAGTAGCTGGCACAGTGCTGAATTTTGGATTTTGTGTGAGAATAATGTTGATAACACACTGATGTGTTTAGTTGTTGCTTAGCAGTGTTTAAACACTTCAGCATCTCATACTGCCCTGCCAGTGAGGAGGATGGGGGTGCACAAGAAGCTGGAAGGGAGCATGACCAGGACAGCTGATCCAAGCTGGCTGAAAGGATATTACATGCTATAGAATGTCATGCTCAGTATATAGACTAGGGGGAGCTGGCTGGGGAACAGTGCAGCTCAGGAACTGGCTGGGCATGAGTCAGCGGGTGGTGAGCAATGGTATTGTGCATCTCTTGTTTTGTGCATTCTATTATTATTGTAGTTTTCCCTTCCCAGTCTGTCCTATTAAACTGGTTTTCTCTCAACCCACTAGTTTTGTCTTTTCTTTTCCAGTTCTCTATCCCACCCTACTGGGTGGGGGGTAGTGAGCAAGCACCTGTGTGGTGTTTAATTGCCAGCTGGGCTTAAACCACAACACAATTTTATGACATCTTTATTGATCTTAATTGCTCAGACCTTATAGTTAATGTTGTTTGTGTAGCCTTTCATAGTCTTAAAAAAAGGGGCAATGTTATTTTCTAGCATCATAGAGCTGCTCTAAAATATATAAGCATATGAACCTGAGGACCCCTACGGAATTTCATGAAGGTTCCACAGAAGGTGGACATCTTCCCATAGGCTAACTGTAGGAAAGTTTCTATCACAGGTTTCAATGGAACTTACTCAACTGGGGAAAAACGTTGGATTAGACTTTGTATGAAATATTAGATCCAACAGAAGCCAATGGAAATATTTATATAATTTTCAGATAGGTCCAGTATGTCACTTTTAGTGCCACATTTTCTGTTGAAGTAAGATGTAATAAACACTATAACTGGTAATGAAGCACCTGATCACCAAAGGGAGCCTTCAGCTTTGAGCTAAAAAGCATGAAAATAGTTTCCTCTGGAGCTGCAATTAATTATTTAATTGAGAAACCAGATATTTTGCTTTTCTTCCTGAAAGAAAACCATAAAGATTCCTAATAAAAGCAATTATTATGGTTACTATTAATGTGAATTATTATTGAATCCTAGGCCAAGCTGACTTATAAAACACAAATTTGGTGGAGTTGAACTTTGAAAACTAAGAACTTCTCCCAGTCAAAAGTCATCTTTACTGGCAGTGATATTGATCAGAGTGAATAAAAGGTCTCACTTATCCCTTCTAAATAGGCAAAAGTTTAATTTTAAAAACAGTGTGAAGGTGTGCACATTATTTCTGAAGAAATGCTAGTTAATATTGCAACTCAGCAGAACTGTCAACCTAAATATAATGCCCAGCATTGAATGAATCAATCTTCTCCCAGATCTAAAGATAGCAAGGAAAAATCGTTAAGTTTGTCTTCTTCAAAAGGTAAAAATCAAAGGCTTTTCACAGCTGTAGAAGAAACCACTGAACCTTTCTATGTTACTCAAGGTGAAAGTATTTTAATTCAGATTGAAAACACTGAAAAAATCACATTCTAGGTGAAGCTGTGGAATATTTCTCCACAGAAATACTACACTAGAAACTTAAGCTCTCATATTTGGAAGATCTACTCTTTCACAAAAGGGGAAGAGGATATTGATTCCCTTCAAGCAATGGCCAGGACTGTCATGACACATGGACTCCCTCACTGCTTGCCATTCACATGATTTTTCTATGGAAAGTTTTTCCAGACAGGCCTCTTTCAGCTTCCAGCTGATACAAAAATTCACCCTTGTATAAGAACAGAATTTCCAGTGCTAGGCAGACTTCTCTTTAAGCTATAATCATCTGGGGGTGAGAGAAGGGGAAAATGATTCAACAAAAGGAGCAGTTACCCTACATCCACTTGACTAGAGAATGACAACTGACAGAGTAAAAGCAGAATAATGCAGTAAAAACATTCAGAGGCCTGAGTCACATATTCTACCACAGGCTGGCAGATAATCCATTGGGTGGGGGGAGGTATGAGAAGTAGTATTTCTTTTCTATAGTTTAGTAGTATTGAGAGTTCTGATTAGCACATCTCTTAGGAGCAAATGGATACACAACAGTCTAAAAGCTGAGATAAAAAAAAAAAAAAACAAGTGGTGGAAAACATCAATGTATATGAAAACCACCACATTTGTTATTTTTATATTGTTAAGCCCCCATTTTACTCTCTCTGCAAACACACAGATGACCTAAATATCACCAGAAAGAAAATTCATCAGAACACAGAAGTGTCTCACTGAGGTGAGGTGCTGGCATGATGTGCAGTGGAGTGTTCCAGCATGAAGAGGTTTCCCAAACTGGGGAAGCGTCAGGGGGAATCCAGAGACCTGACAGGAACCTGCAGCTCAGTGACAGCAGCTGATGAGAGCTGGGTGGAGCTAGGAGCAACGGTGGCCAAACCTATACACACCTGTAAAAGAGGCCCCTAGGGAGCGCAAACGACCGAGAGCACTGCAGAGTGGGCAGATAGGGCTTGGTGTGTCATCAAGGGTGTGTTGCAGTTGTTAGTGCAGAAGGGTGTGCAGGAAGGGTGCTAGAGGTCTCCTGGTTTGACCAAGGACCATGGCCACGGCCTCTCTAAGCTCTGCACCCACCATGAATGATGCAGCTTCCCAGACAGAACTCAGGTGGGAACATGTAGCCACCCAAGTGTCAGGCTCTCAGATTATTATCAGTTTCTGATTTTTCATGTAGGCAGTGATGAAGCTGTAACAAGAAGACCAAACACAATCAAAGGAGACTTCAGGTCCTTGGGACAACTGGTCAAGGGCTCAGGAGCACCAGTAGTGTTCTTCTCCATCCCTCTAATTGCAGGAAATGACAAGGGAAGAAACAGGAAGACCCATCAGATCAAAATCAGGCTTTGAGCCTGGTGTCACTGGCAAGACTTTGAGGTTTTTTTATCATGGGTTGTTTTACACAGCACCAGGCCTGCTGGTGACAGATGAGGTTCACCTGTCTCAAAGCAGGAAAAAGATTTTTGCACAGGAGTTGGCAGGGCTCATTAGAAGAGCTTTAAACTAGATTTGAACGGGGAAAAGGATAAAACCAAGCTCACAAGAGACAAGCCTGGGGGCAGCACATCAATATGTGCTAGTGAGGTCCTTCAGTCTGCAATCTTGGTGGAGGTAGGGAATGGAGATCCCCATGGCAGCAAAGACACAAGGGTTATTGGTGTGTTAGAAACCACAGGAGTGCCTAAGAATGGTCATGTGGAAATTACAGTTTCTTCCCCCAAAAAGGTGATGGGATCAATAGGCCAGCTGAAGTGTATCTACACCAATGCATACAGCCTGGGCAGCGAACAGGAAGATCTGGAAGCCATTGTGCAGCAAGAAAACTATGATATAGTTGCCATCAAGGAAACTTGGTGAGTTGAGTCACACAGAGTGCTGCAATGGATTGCTATAAGCTTTTCAGAAGTGACAGGCCTGGAAGGAGAGGCAGTGGAGTGTCCATGTATATTAGGGAGTGTTTTGATTGTCTCAAGGTTGATTATTGTGACAAAGGGTTGAGGTTTTATAGGTAAGAATCAAGGGAAAGGCCAACAATGCAGATATCATAGTGGGAGTCTGTTATAGAGTGCTCAGCCAGGATGAAGAAGTAGATGAAATATTCTGTAAGCAGCTGGGAGAAGCCTCATGATTGCTAGCCCTTCTTCTTGTGAGGAACTTCATCTTACCAGGTGTCTGCAGGAAATAAAATAGAGCAGAGAAAAAACAGTCTAGGAGGTTCCTGGAGTGCACAGAAGATATATTCCCAACACAGCAGGTGAGTGAGCCAACTAGGGAAGGCTCCCTGCTAGACCTGTTCATGAACAGAGAAGGACTAGTGAGTGATATGAAGGCTGGAGGCCATCTGGGGTATAGGGATCATGAAATGGTAGAGTTTTCAATTCTTGGGGAAGAACGGGTGTCAGAAGAACTGCCACCTTGGACTTCTGGAGAGCGGACTTCGGCCTGTTTAGGAGACTGGTAGACAGAGTGCCCTGAGAGGCAGTCCTGAAGGGCAAAGAAGTCCAGGAAAATATGTCAATTATAATAAAAATATATTTGTAAACCAAAATGCAAGATTTAAGGACATTTATTATTATGGATTTATTTTAAGCCATCAATAGGAAGGAAGGAAGGAAGGAAGGAGGAAAAGAATGAAAGAACGAACAGTGTTTTTTCAGGAGCTGTATTTACACAGAAAAGATAAGCAAAAAAAAAAAAAAAAGGAAAGGAAAAAAGATCTCAGAAGATCCTAATGGAGCCCTTGACTTTGCTACCTTGTCCTAATGAATTAAATATATAAGGAAAATAAATTGGATAGAATTTAAATAGACCAGAGTATCCTAATTTACTGCTCAAAAATTGTGCCCTTTCACTAATGGATTTGTGTTTGTTTTATCTGAGTGTATTTAGTCTTTCTGTAATCTAAAAAGGGAAGCACTAGGCCCATTATAAAGCAGAAAGTCTTAAAACCACAAATACATGGGAATGAGCAAATGTTAATGAAACCTTCTTCAGGGCTAACCTAAAGTACATGTATAACACATGAAACCAGGCTCTACCTCTCTAATTAAATTTTTTAATTGACTACTTAATATATTGGGCAATCCCCTAAGATTTTAAAGTCACCTTCTAAATCTAATTGTGAAGGATAATTTACTCTGCTTCTTTTCCTCTGTTTAGAGTGATAAATTATTCACCTCATAGTCACCACTAAAGCTCAGTAAAGGTGATTAAAATGTGGGAAATTAAAGACTCTGTCAATGGAGTTGCAATGAAACAGATTATTTCTTTGGGGTTAAAAAGCACATGAACTGTTTCAGTTGTCATTAAAACATAGATTACCCCTCCATTTAAAAGTTAACTTAAAAATGAACAGTTGTTTTTTTGTTTTTTTTTTTTAGATAAAAAGTTCAGAACGTGGAACTGCTTGCTAATTAAGGTATTAAGAGCCCAGTGTCACTGTAGTATGACATTTCTATATTTGACACACATTTTCTGTAATCAACATGTCTGATCACAGTCTATACGGGGTGCAACAGCAAGTTGAGGGAGTCAAGAAAAATGCTATACATATCTCAAAAGCTAGAGGATCAAAGAGAGTTTAAAAATGATGTAGCTTTAACAAGAGGTCAACATAAGAGAAAAATAGCTGTAATCAGGTATCTGTCACACTTAATTAGGTGGTCTTAAGACACCACTAAAAAAGCAGAGTTGGCTTAGCACTTTTAGGGAGTGTAGACAAAACTGAATTTTGCCAGGCCTACAACATGAGTCTTTATGCTATCAATGGTGTCAGAGTAGGTATAAAGAAAGGAAGGGCAGGGAGAGCTGGCTGTGATTAACAGGGTTTTAGTGGGCCACAGCAGGTTTCAGTGAGATGGGAGTATGCAAGTGGACACTCCATTAATTTATGGTAACTTCCAGTCAGTCTAAATTCAGGAGGGAGTGTTTTATTTCTAAATCCCCTTCTCCTTCTTAGCTTTTGAATATTTCTCTCTTAAGTTTTCTCCAAATGTTCCTTCTTCCGCCCTTGTGCCTCCATGCTCTCTGAGATGGCAAAGCAGCTGTAGCTCCAGTTATGAGCCCTGTTTCCAACAACATCAACACATCATTTTGACCTTCTATCTTAGTGAAGGTACGAGGGAGAAACCTTCCTTTATAGCTATCTGCATCCAGTCCTGAGGGCTAGGACAGGGACTAGCTTATCAGTTGCTGAAGGAAGTGCTGCAAGAGGGGCAGCAAGTTCCAGACATGTTTTAGGATGAAAGAGGGATCTTTTAACACCTAACTCTCTAACCACTCCTTAGGTGCTGGCAAAAAATTTCTTTACATACCTCAAGATGTATCTTCTGAGGAAGCAAGTTTACACAGAGTGAAAGATGGCTTTTTTTACCATCAAAAATTGCCCCTAATCTTTTTGTTTTTCTACTTTTATGAGGTTTGTCATCAGGAAAACTGTATTCCTTCTAATAACTAGTCTTGGCTTTTTTCTCTGCCTGATATTTTTTTAATCTGCAGCCTTGCACCCGTTCTTTAAATAAATGTGATGCTTTCTCCCAGAGACCAAAATGCTCTGTTTACTTCTAGGATACATGGAACAAAAAAAAAGAGAAATTTTGGCAAAAAGTAAAAGTTGGGTAGTTAACCACATATTAAAAGCTTTAAGAATGAAAAAGAGAAAGCAAAAAGTTCTGAAATACCAGACAAAAGAGTAAGATCTTTCTGTGGAGCCATTGTCCATAATTGTCTACAAAGAAATGGAAAGATATAGCATTAAGTGATCACAGATCTGAGGACTTTTGCTTATCAGGAAAGATTGAGTAACTTCTAGAGAAGGCACAGTGAAAGAGACAATAATTCATAAATAATCCACTGGTTCAAAAAGAGGAAATTAATTGCTCTTGTTCCACATCCAGTAATAGTATAAATTCTTCACAATTCTTTATCAAGACAATTATTTGTAAAATTGCTTCTAATGATAAGTAAGCACTAGCAGATGCTTCAGTAGAGGCCTGGAATATATATATTATCAGAATCTTTTAAGAATACTATACACAGCATATAGCTGAATCTGCTTAGTGGTAAATGAATTCTTAACACCATTTCCAGATGGTTTTCCTCCTGTACTATGTCATCATCCATTCTAAATTTTACAGCACTCAAAGAAGCAGAAATGTTTATCTGCTAGTGTAATTTGAGGGATTATACCGGAATGTAATTCTTACATTACAGAGTGGGTATTATATTTGAGTAGTTTCTGGTCATAGCTGGAGATCAGATTTAATTTCACTTCACCATGAGAACTAGCAAAACAGAAGAAGAACTAGATCTTCCATCAGCTTGGTCCCAGCAATGCTCTTCAGTCCTAAAATAATCCTTTAAATCTAATTTTATATCACTGGACTATTTTAACACATCAGTCTTAAACAAAACATGCAGCTGGATATTGCTGTTAAACGGTAATTATTTTTCCCACAAATTAAAACACTACTTCTTCTGGTTCGGGTTTTCACTAACTTGTCATGGAAGTACTTAAATAGGAAAAAAAATTGCAGTGAATTACTGTAGGGAAAAGAAAACTGCTGCAAGCTATTAAGTATATTTATTACAACTATTACAACAGAGAAATTCTTCAAGAACAATCTCTCTCCCTAAAAGCACAATTTCTGTAAAACTGCCAGGGACCTTGATATCAAGGATGATCTGTTTTGAAAGTGAAGTGATGGCCATGAAAGTTAATTCTTGACTGCAGAGAGTAAAATTGGTAGAAGCCTCTAACATAATCAGTTCATTCATTTGAAAACAATTGCTTTCAACTGGAGCTAAATATTGGAATAGGCTTCTTCTCCATAAAGCCTTTTTTATCCCATCAGTCTAATAATAGAGGTGTTCTGGCAGATTCAAGGTATTCTTTTTCCTCATCAATCCACTGGAGATAGGATGTGCACACATTTCATGGACAATTATCTGCTTGTAGCTGCTTTTAACCCCAATGTGGTATTTCTTTCAATTTGCACTAACGTGACAGCTGTGGTAGGTCACACTGGTTCATGTGCCACCATATGAGGAGCTGTTATCCCATATAGCCTGCCACATTTGTTACAAAAGTTAAATGCCTCCTATTTCAAGGAATAGTTGAAGAAGTATTCAGTCTGCCTCAAGGTTAAGAAAGCAAAAAAAGTTTCTAGTATTACCTAGAAGAGAGAAACACAAGACAGAAAAACCTTAAGTTCAGGAACTGTAACATTTATATAAAGAATGTAGGGTTTTGGTATTTAGCTTCTTTTTAATGTATAATCTCTAAATCTAGCATTTGGGTAAGAACAATTTCTATTACTGTAAGCAAAATAAAACTGTCTTTTCTCTGGAGTACATACAGCTATCTTGCTACTTTCAAATAAGGGGATCTCAAGTACTTGTGAGGGGACAAGATTTATCATTAGATTCATGCACAATATTTCCATTGACCTAAATATGACATAAAACATTAATACAGATTTTATCTATGAAGACTAACTTCAATTATGTTAATGCAAGGAAAAAGAAAATAGTGTAACTTAGCACATTATGGAGTTTCCCAGTGTTTTTTTTTTTTATTGCCATATATTTATCAACAACTATATGTATATTTTTTTTTCTTCCCAGTGCTAGCAATAAACATTTGAGACAAAATTTGACATACATGGAAATATAAGTTTGCTAATCAGAAAGAATATAATGATTATGGACCGAAAACTATAAACCTGACACTGCTGTGCCTTAAACTGTTATTTTCAAATTCAAATTTCCTCTTTTGACATATTTATCTTTCTTTTTATGACATAAAATGATATTTAGGAGACAAGTATTTGGAAAATTGGACACAGCTGACTGAGTATCTGATCACAGTCTGCTTTCTAGGACAGACATAGATTCAGCTAATGATCATTGTAATCTACAAAATGACATTTTATACACTGTCTTCTTCAAATATATTACTCTAAGTTTCCATAGTATTTCCATAGCAGTATTTTAACTGTCATTATCTTGCATGTTAAAAAACCCCACCAAGATATATGGATGAAAACCTTCAGATGGATATGGAGAAGTTAGTTTTCATGGTGATCTTTGTAACCTAAACTCACTAAATCATTTTTGGTTTAACTCAATTAGTACCAACACATAAAAAAAAGAAAAGCAAAAAGAGTGCTCTGCATTCATCTCCCTTTTTGGCATGCATTTTTTTGTCATTTTGAAGAAGACAAATTCATTATCAGAAATGTGTAATAAATGTTACAATCAAAAAAATTTTATGTTTATATATATAATGACCATTTTTGAGCCCTCTCAATCCATCCAGTTTGCTTCTCATATAGACTTTGTTGCTAGAATATAAAGCCATACATGACATACCATAAACCCATGTAATTTGTGTCATATTTTCCATTAGACATATGCAAGAAATAATCAGAAATGTTCAAGAGAAAATTTAAATGGTAACAGTTATATCTGGTCCAAGATTTATAAAGTTTATTTATGTTAAGATAAAATCATACATAAATCAATATATGTCAAAGGATGGATAATAGTTTAGGCATGGATGTTTCAAAACTGTGGTACTGAAAGCCTGAAAGTGTTCATATACTACTACAACTACCATGAGAACAATTGAATGGAAGAGAAAATGGATAATGTTAACAAATCCTTGTCCCTTATTAATTAGCCTACTCAAGAAAAGTCCCTACACTGATATTTTAGCCAGATTCCTAGGATTATTTTAATAAATTAAAAGAAAAAAAAAGTAGTACTGGAAGAGATACAATCTCTTCAAAGCTTGGCTGAAAAACAGACAGTAGCTATACCCTTTCAAGATTGCTTTTTGTATTCGGTACAGCACTACATCTCCCTCAGCAGCAGTTCAATCACCAGTGAATGCACTCCAGCAGCCTCCTGGGCAGGTTGTGCTCTGCAGTTGCCCCTCCATACATATCAAGTAAAGCTTCCCATGAGGACCAGGGCATATGAACATGATGTTTCTTCTAGTTGTGTGAAGAAGGCCCCACCGACTTATTCTTGATAGTCTGTAACAGACATATGCATAACATTGCCTTGGCAGTCTTTCAACAACATCCTATATCAGACCCCCAAGGAAACAGCAAAAGTCTCAAAAAAGACAGATTGACAGACAGCAGCCTCTGCTTTCTGCAGCAGTCTTCATCTGCTATCACTCACTGCTTACACCAGATGGTGGTGCCTATCTCAGGTTTAGCTAGCTCGGATCATTCAATGGACAGAGCTCCCAGCAGCTCATCTCCAGGAAGGATACGAAACCTCTTCTGCACCTGCAAATATTCAGATGGAGCAGGATCCTACCTCCAGGTGCCAGAAACCACAAGGACTTCTGCCACAGGAATCTCCATTTCCCAACCTGTTATGCACAGATTCTGCCTGCTCCTCTAGTTGGGACTTTGGCTTCTTGAAATGCAGGGTTTCAGAGAAAATCCAGTGAAGCTCTTACTATCTCTGGTGCTGCACGGTCTGCTGACCTCCTCCCATATCTCCTTCAGGTGGAAACACATATCCTCAACCTATACATCTACCTCAGGCTAGGAGATCATCTCCTTCTGCCTTAGCCTCACTGAGAGGTGCCAGGCACACCTGCAGCCCAAGAACTGTAAACCACCATCCTCCCTCAGGAGCAAACTGTTGTTGGAGATCTTTGATGTTACAGGGAAAGTGATTTCAATCCCTGCCAGGGACTGTGCCCTGTGGCACTTTGTTGTTCTGTGAAGTTGCTGGCCTGTCATGTGCACCCATCTGTGCAAGGTGCTGCACAAACGGCTGCGTCTCTTGCGTCTCTGTTTGCTGCAACTAATAAAGACACCTATGTTTGATAATCTCCTGTTAAAAAGTAAACAGATTACCAGTTTCACCTGCAGTGAAAGCTGATCTCTGAACTGTAATTTCAGGTAAAAACAAAACTCAAGCATGTAAAAGCTTTTGAGATGTAGAAAAAAGGATAAAAATATAAGCAGAGAGGGTGATGGATCCACTTAATCCATAATGAATGCACATATTACATATTATAATACCTTGATTTGGCTTTTGTTTTCCAGAACAAATGTCATTCTAGCACCTGCAGTTAGAGATTCAGCTAGGCACTTGGAAACTTCAGAACAAGTCTGAAGTTACTCACTGTTGGGCCATTTTCTCCTGAAGGTGCAATCCTATAATCTTAATTTGGCCAACATAGTTTCACTGCAATCATTGTTCATATGCTGTTTGATTACTGTTAATCAAGCTCAATTTACAGGAATGTGTTTTGCTACGACTTGCCAAACATAACAACCTTTCTGCTATTTATAATTTTATAAAGAAAAGAACAGGATTAAAAGGTAAAAAGAACAGAGTAGTTGTTTTTTTTTTTTTTAATGACAGTAATTTATGTTGTTAAAATCATACATCTCAGAGGGTTTACTTGTTTTTTTAATCGTTATATTTTAAAGAACTGTATAGAAAAAGAGGGACATA
>JANHGN010005255.1:4915-25078 GCA_024605025.1 Megaceryle maxima | reverse complement strand
GCAGATATAAATGTACATCTGTCCAGCAGCAGCAGCAAGGAGAAAGGAGCTCGTGTACGTGCATATGTGTGTACCTGTCTTATAATACGTGTACACCTACATATACATACAGGATCGTGGGTATGTATAGAAGCAGGTGTATACCTTCGCGTATAGAAAAAGAGGGACATAACAATGATGCAAGAAAAGGGAACTGGTTTTCCTAATAAGAATTATTAGGAAAGCTCTTAAAGAAATAATCTGACAAAGATTAATAAATTCAAATACAGCCTCTGGTTCTACTTGACCTTGAGCTGCTGATTGCTGGAGGCTAGAACAGAATACCACAGAAGTATTTTTCACAATCTGCTAATAAGCATCACTGGAAACAGCTTAATGGACTAGATGAACTATATATATAGCACAACTGTGCTTATGTTCAGAAATGTGAGGATGTGTTATGTGAGTGGACAAGCATAGGATCCCTGAATTTATATCTGAAAAAGATCTGTGTAATTTTTGCTTAGGGACCCTTCATACTACAAATGTTTTCTTAAAAAAACCCCAAACATTTCTGCTTAAGGACCTTGCACCAGATGACCCATGTTTCAGCTTTATGTTTAGTCAAACAACTCACCATAGTAGGCTAAACTGAGAACTATGGGATGGCTCCTAAGAGTAAAGTGAATGAAGAGAGGGATTTTCTCTAAAGTTTTTTCATTTGTTTTGGAAGAAAAGGATAGTTTTGTCTTTTTCATGAGAAAAATGTGTCCTCAGAAAAGGAAAACTTCAAAAACTGTCATTCACTAGTTTAAATGAAAATCTGTGGGCAGCTCCTTTCCCGGTGCCCAACCTCTACATGACTCTAATATGACCTAAGAAGAAAGAAGACTATTTAGAGCAACCATAAGTTGTGACAATGGTTCTTACCTCTACATTCAGCTTTTTGTGCAAGAAAGCAAAAGTGGGGAGGAGCTAAAGAAACTCAGCTGCTGAATCCACCCATAAAAAATGAACAAAATGATTGACACTTCCAAATGCAAATGTCAAGTGCCTGAGGATAGTCAACTCTACAGATCAGATGTGCTACCAATGTGGTAAAATGGACTTATCCAGGAAACACCTAGAAGCAAAAGAAAATGCCTGCAAGAGAAATTAAACAAAACAAAACAAAACAAAACAAAAACCAACAAAAATAAACCCAGGGAAAGATTCACAATACCATAGGTAAATAGGAATACATGCTAACAACATGTAACAAAAAGGTTTGCATTTGTAACTAAGCAGAGGTGATCTTGTAGATCCTTCCTATCACATACACATGCATGTATACATGCCTGCTGGAGGAGGAATATCACTGTGTTGTGGTGGAACTGAATGCAACTGCT
Organism: Megaceryle maxima; assembly: GCA_024605025.1. Classification (NCBI taxonomy): domain Eukaryota; kingdom Metazoa; phylum Chordata; class Aves; order Coraciiformes; family Cerylidae; genus Megaceryle; species Megaceryle maxima. Next base: position 23,711 of record JANHGN010005255.1, on the reverse strand, counting down.
ACAGAATGATCTTTGCACATCATTTAAAACTCTATTTAGATTCCAGACACCCCTAAAGGTCTAATTAATACTGAATCTGCTGCAGTCCAGGTCTTGAGAGGTTTGTCATGGTTATAGCTCTCTGTAAAAGTCAGTTCAAGTAACTGGCTCTGGTTCAAATATGGATTGCAAGTAAGTTTTTCCCAGCACAGACTAAGGTCCTAAAAATATGATGTCTTCCACATTTGCAGAAGATTCCCTATTCCTTATCATTCTTTCAGTTTCCTAGTGAACAGATGCAGTTCACTACCACCAATGAAACAAAAGTGAAGCATCTGACTTACATCTCAAAAAAATTATCTACCAAATGTTTCCTACTGATCAGATATTAGCAAAAGCTCATTGACCAGCTGCAATCTCACATCTTAGACTACAAACCAAATAAGAAAAAAACCCAAATAGGTAAGAAATGTAGATACACATTAGCAGAAGCTGGATGTCTGCCCTGTGAAATCACAAGTAGAAATGCGGTGTCCCATCCACATAGCTAATAACACCTAATCTTTGGACAATGGGACTAATTATAATGGCAATTAGTACGCAATACCAGATATAAAGACCATAAAACATTTGTTAAAACTTCCCAGAGTCACAGAATAGTTGAGGTTGGAAGGGAGCTATTGAGATCATCTGGTCCAACCCCTTGCTCAAGCAGGGTACTTAGTTAAATCTTTGTGTCATCCCATTATAATTAACCACAGAATATATCTACCATACAATAGCAAAGGGAGACAGCATTATCACAGTTAAAGTTTTCCAGTTGAGTTAATAAGTCCAGGATAAGAAAATATTTTCTTGAATCAAAGCAAAAGTCAAAACTTCCAAGATAGCTTTTGACTTAAAGCTTTGGGTTGAGCCAATTGGGGAATTTTCTTTTTAATAAATTGGAATTTCTTCTGATTATCCTAAAAGCATTGCAGCAGCAAAAAGGAAAATGAAATGTCATTTGGAAAAAAAAAAAACCATCAAGTCTTTCAGTTTGAAACTGTTTAACTCTTTGTGTCAGTTCATCCTTAAAAACATCCTTTAAAAAGTAAAACAATATACTGACTCCAGAGATCAGTTAAAACAGATGCTATTTAGTAGTTTTGGTTTCAACTATTGTATTTTGGTGCTAGGAATCAAACATTTCTTGGGGAATTTTAATGTGTATAAATGCTCCATTGCTCATCATGGTACAGTCTTATGTCCACCCCAAAGTAATGTCACTGAGAAGTGAATTGAGACAGGTGTTACTAATAAGTTTGCAGTAGTAATAGTGTAACTAACCACAGAAATTCTGCACTTTAATCCTGATTTGCCAGAAACAAATGTCATAATTAATATGTTAATATATTGAAGTCAGATCCTCGGTTACCTCAAGACAGATAGTTTGCCTTTACTTCAAGACCCCTGAGGAAAGGAGCATGCATTCCACAGACTGAATGAAAAGCATCTGGAATTATCTCCAGAATACACAGGTTTTCTCTGCATTTGTAAAGATGATGCTTTATCCTTTGGACAAATAATTGTCCTTTCTTTTCATTTACTTCTCACATTGACCTATGGTCTTTAACTGTCCACAGAATGCCTCAGATGCACAGCTACTGACAGCAGGAGCTAACAATTTGAAATAAGCTGTACTACATACAAACATAGCCAATGGGCTAACCAAGTAGACTGTGTAATGACTTCCTGAAAGTCCTCTTTGGGTGTGTAATGGTGAAGAAGTCTAAACCTCATTCATTGTAATTTGTCATAGGCACATTAGAATATGCTGAAATAGGTCCTGAAAGTAAGATGTAGGGCCATGTGTCACCTAGAGCATGTCACCACTACAAATTTACCTTTAATTTAAACCTGGCTCTTAGCCCAGCTTCACACAGTTTTTGAAAAAGAAGTCTTAGTCATATTCTTCCATGCTTTGAAACAGCTTAAGTTTGTTCACACTATGAGAATTCAGTTTTATTTCTTTCTCTGTTTCTTTTCTTTTTTCTTTTTTTTTCCTTTTTTTTTTATTACTTTCTAGTGAGGATGTTTTTAAAGCATATTTGAGTAGATGGCAAATTTTGATAATCTTCTTGCTTCATCCAGCTTTTCTACATACTCATTTTCTCACCTTCCACATAGTGGACGCTGTTGTTTAGTATGCAACACTTTTTCATTTAAACCTTTCTTCACAAGCCTGCTTTTATGATACCAAGCTTGGGCTCTTTAGATAAAAAGCTCTAAAATATGTAATTTCAACATGAGTTAATAAAAAATTAAGAATTACCTCAGATTCTGGTTATGCTCTTAAGTATGACAGAGACTAAGGTTTTGGGAGAAGCACTTAAATTCTATGTTGGTAGATCAATATCTGGCTAGCACAGATTTCCCAGTGAAAGGTTATGATAAAATATTCAGGAACTTCTGATTTGAAATGTTTAGGGGTTTAGCATTAGAAACTAAAGCTAAAGGAGAGAAAGATACAAAAAGAACCTTGAGAGGAAGGTGTGGAAGAACAGGACCAAACTGCAGAACAGAAAGCACTGCTAGAACTGACTGAGGTCAGTGTGACAATATTGTCTTATAAATCTATATACTCTTTTACACATTACCAACTGGGCCAAAAAAGTACACAACAGCATTGGAGTGAAGAACTATCTTAATGAATGAAGCCTCTAACATTGTTATGAGTAAGAAATATGTTATATGTCATGTATGATGTCAACAAAAATCTTGCTTTTGGAAATACTAAATTTTGTTAGTGCACATCTAAGCCTTAGATCACAATCTACTTTCATGAGGTTTCTTTCCCACCTTTGGTACTTGTGAAATGAGTCAAGCATAAGGGAGAAAAGAATTTTATCATATAAATGTGACATTCCTAGGCAGAAAAAAGTTTCAAAAGCAATACCTTTAGTGTGTAAAACCTTTCTATTCCTTGAATAGAATATCAGTCTGCCAGTGTATTACAAAAAGTCCTCTTAGAAAAAAGGACGCAAATTTACATTAGAAGGAGGCTCTTTTTTTCTAGACAGTTTTCTGATAAATCACTTAATTCTAGGAAAGCATCAAGGTTTAGGGTCAGGGCCGTCCACTTGACCTTTTCTACTACCCTTTTCTAGTTTAAAGCCATTAACCCTTGTCCTGTCACTACAAACCCTTGTGAATAAACCCTCCCCTGATTTCTTACAGGCCCCTTTCAGGTAATGGAAGGTCACTATAAGGTACCCCTGGAGCCTTCTCTTCTCCAGGCTGAACAACCCCGACTCTCTCAGCCTGTCTTCACAGGAGAGGTGCTCCAGCCCACTAATAATTTCTGTGACCCTCCTCTGGACATGCCTCAACAGGTCCACGTCCTTCTTCTGCTGAGGGCTCCAGAGCTGGACACAGTACTCCAGGTGAGGTCTCACCAGGGCAGAGTAGAGGGGCAGGATCACCTTTCTTGATCTGCTGGCCACCCTTCTCTTGATGCAGCCCAGGATGTGATTTGCCTACTGGGTGCTATTGTGCATTGGTGGCTCATGTCCAGCTTTTAATTTCCTAGTACCCCCAAGTCTTTTTCCAAAGGACTGCTCTCTAGCATGTCCTCTCCCAGCCTATATTGATAATGTTGGTTGCCCCTACCAAGGTGCAGGACCCTGCACTTGCTCTTGTTGAACCTCATGAGGTTCACCTGAGCCCACCTCTCCAATATGTCCAGGTCTCTCTGGATGGCATCCCATCCCTCTGGCATATCAACTGCACCACCAGCTTAGTATCATCAGCAAACTCGCTGAGGGTGCACTCAATGCCACTTTGTCATTAATGAAGATATTAAACAACACTGGTCCCATTACAGACCCTTGAGGGTCACCACTGGTCACGTAAAAAAAAAAAAAAGGAACTGCTTTGACACAAATATCAGGCAACCGGCCCTGGGGAGGCTACTGCTCCCCACGCGTAAGGCTTCGTACTCGGAGGCGTGGCGGCCAGGCCTGGTCCAGTGGAGTCAGGCTCGGTGCAGCGCTCTGCCCATGGTGCTCCCACTCTGATGATGGCTTATATATATTGATGTTACAAGAAATTATGCAAACAAGTACTTTTTCTCTTTTTTCACTTTCTCCTCTTTATAATGACTTGTGGGAGAGTTCTGGGGTTGCTTTTTTGTATCTGAAATTCTCACCTGACTGACTCCATACTTTAAACATGAAATAAGGAAATACTGAGCCAATACAAATTTAAAAACATCAGCCATCATTCACTATCTATTATTTTGGACCTGAAGACTCTGTATTGATTTTTCAGCATTCTATATATCTGTTGCATTGCCAGTGGATGGCCGTTCAAATGGAGGGGAACCATCATGAAAACAAGGAATGTCTGAGACATTGTCCACTGGAACAGACATTGACTAACCAAAGGAGAAGTACAGAATGGCCACACTTAGAATATCATCAGAGTAGGCCAAAGAAGCACATAGTATTTGGAGTGCTGAATTTAGGAACTCATCTTCATGCTGGTATATAAGATGATCTCTGCACTTCCAGAGGATCATCAGCAGTGTATTGGGCCTCCCAGTTGTACTAGTGTAACCACAGAAATGTCAATAATGGGTCAAACTGAAAGATCCATCCCACTGATATATACTAACAGTTTATAAACAGGATGCTGAGAGACAGGAACGATAGCAGGTCAAACACTGTAATACTTTCTTAATATACTTTGCCAGCTTTCAGAAATCAATGAATTTCCTGAGCTACAGATTACATCTATGTTTTACATTACATCTATGGTACATCAATATGCCAGTAAGCAATAAGTAAGCACTCTCTTCTCACTTAGTTTTGAGGCTGAGAAACTCAGCACATCACTGTATTCTATCATACTTTAATTTGTCTTAATATAGCACCACAAATTGCCTTAGCAGAGCAGGCCAGCTTCAGGCAGTGGATAGAGGCAGTAATGCCCATGGCTGGCATGGCTCCAAGGTGGCTTCAGAGTGCATGGGGGGGGGCGCCTCTGCTGAGGTGTCACAAAGCTAGGCAGCTGCAATATGGCCCTGAGCCCAGACATCCCAATACCAGGACAGGCAGGAGGAGGTGAACCTACTCAGGGCTCTCACAGAAGCAAATGGCGGATAAAACTTCTTTGTTTTTACCGAGGAGAAGTCTCACCTACATTTTCCAGGAAAACCTGCAGTGATAATTTGGATGGCAATAGTCACTGACATCTAAATATTTGTGTAGGTATCTTCTATCCTACCCTACCAAAACCTGTCAACCCTGCCTGTGCAAACTTGGCAACTAAAGTTTGTTCTGTGAGGTAGTTTAAGTTCATATTTTGTCTCTATAGGTCAGAATATCAGAGAGTAGGTAGTAAAATAATGAGAAGACTGACATCATATCTTGTTCAGTCATTAAACCTCAGATCATTGCAGATGCCTGGCAGTGCTCATATGAGAGATAAACTGCAATTTCACCTACACTTGTCTTGAAGAAAGACCAAGAAAATAATATAAATTAAAAGTTAAATAGAAGTTATAATACAAGTTGTAAGTTAAAATAAGCATCCTTAGGTTGAGCTTATGGGTTCATGAGTGACCAAAAGAGTCATTACCATTTTCAAGCAATTTCTAACTTCACACAAACCAGCAATATCTAATTTGAATCAATAGCATCAAATACCTGCTTCAAAGTTGATTCCTTCACCACTTTTCACTGAATTGGAAATATTTAGGCAGGCCCACACAGCACTGTGAAGTTGCAGACTCCCTAGATCACAGTTACAGATCATTTCTGAACTGGCAGTCTCTTTCCTGATGGGACTTAGTATAAGAGTTTCTCTGATGCTTCATGTTCACCTCTGTAAAGGTCTTCCTCAGATCCACACTCCAGCATCTGTGCTGAACACCTCGTATTGCTACAATTACATGGAACAACCATGCACTAACTTTCCCTCACCTGAAACTTCAAACCTGAACCTATTGGAGAAAGTGCATATATCAGTGTCTTACACATAAAAGCTGCTTTCCAGGGAGTCCTCCCAACTTCTCAGTATGTAAACTGAGGCACTGCCAGCACTCACATGCTGCTGAGAATACAAACATAAGTAGCGGAAATGAATTATCTTTTGCTGTGATATTACATAGTATTGCACTAGCTAAAAAATCCCATGTAAAATTAGGAAGCCTTAATGTTGTTCTTGGCAAACTGGAACCTTAATATACTCTGCATATTAAACCAATATCCAGGTGGAAAGCATCCTGTCACTATTCTGCTTAATGCAATTGCTTTAAAATGTTTTTATTGTATTGTCAAAATTACTATTAGAACAGGAATCACTCTCCACTTCTGTATACAAGTAGACCAAATTCTATGGTCTTAGTAACGTATGGAGTATGCCCTGATATATGAGAATATTTACCTATCTCCTACTCACAGTAACTGAGAAAGTTTCACCTTTTTTTCACATTTCTTACTCTCTTTCCTCTTTATTTTCTTATTTTTTATTTCTTGTTTTTTTCCTTTATAACACTAACAGTTCAGTACTTTACAATGAAACAGCTGAGTTTCATTTGCTGAGGTGAAGGCACTGATTTGTCAAGTTTTAGATTTCTGAAGAAAAAGTGGGTATTTTCTTTGATCTGTACAGATAATCAGGCCATAGTTTTTTGATTTTTTTCCACTATTAGACACAATAGTCATAGTTCTAAAAAACCTTCACAGAAGCTTTCACTAAGACTAATACCACAGTATTAAACATGATTGAGTTATCATATTCAATTATTTTGCTTTAGAAGTCCCTCTCTGTAAGCATAATTTGCCAGATAAAATCTAATATGTTTAATCTACACTGTTAAATCAGTTTATCTTCAAATTACATAGTGTCATTTCAAATCTTAGAATATTTTTATTATCTGTGATTTAATTCTTAGAGTTTGTATTTTCAAAATACATATGTCTACTGGCTAGTGTGAAACTTCTTTTTGTCTGTTGTCTTGATCATAACCACTATGCAGAAGAAAGAGAAATCCTACTAAATCAGCATGATAAAAGACATGAAATTTTTCTTGTGTTACTCAAAGATTAAGGTAACGTTTACACACTGTCCAAAACAGGATTGGGGTAATAAGCCTGCATTTTACGTAGCTCCAAACTTACTATAAATATGTCTGAGTTTTGATGGGAGAACTACATTTCCATGGGAAGAAAATGAGACTTTTCCTGCTTACCTCCTCAGTGTTTTAACATCTGATGTCCACACAGAAAGTTTCTGTGTCTCAATGAGTTTTGGGACAGGGGGTCACTACTGCATGAAACTCTGTATGGGAGAGTTGATGTAAAGTCATGCGATGTAAGCTTGATGTAACAGAAACTATGGAATCACTTGAGGAGGGTATGGAGAGAAAAAGTGAGCTAACCCAGATGATGGAATATAAACATCAACTCAGCAAAAGTACTCTCAAATTATATGGATGAGGAAGGTGACTTCTGTGAAGGCCACTCTTCAGGATGAAGCTGTTGTTAAAGCATAAGATAATGAAACTTGCACTGGATTTTTCTTTGTTTCAAAATGAGGAAAGATTCAAGACTATATCATGAGAAAAAGGCTAGAGAACATTTAGGGAAAAGATATGAGTGAAGTCAAAGGCGGAAGGGATGAACGTAATAATGAGGGAGGTCAAGAGATCAGAAAACATAAGATTCCAGGAAAGGGGAAAGTTAGGGAAGACCAGGTGTTTTTACTATGGAGGTATTTGAACTTTAAATTTTTGATTGCTTCCTTTTTTGACCCCTTTTCTTTAAAACACAATCTTTGATTAGATCTACAGATGTATTATATATCCTTCCTTCTTAATGTTCTCACTATCCCTTACTGCTCACAGCTACTGAATTTTGTCTTCAGACATCACTTTATGCCTTGGAATTAGAAAATGGATATATATGTTAGGAGAGACGAATGACATTTAAAAAAAAAAAAAAAAATAGTGAGCATTTTAGAAAGCCTGATTTCAATCTTTGCTCGTACACTCTTGCACATCTTGGATGGGTAATGCATTTCCTGTCATTTATTACTAGGCTCTGTTGAAATGATAAGTAGCATTTGGAATATATGATTTTGTAATTCAGTGTAAGGCACTAAATTCAGACACAGTGCTGCAAGAATTGAATGCCATAGCAACAGCTTTATGTACGTGCAGTTTTTCATCATCTGCTCTCCTGGTGCTTTCAGAAAATCAACAACATCGTTTTGGTGGTCACTTTGCCTGCTTCATTGCTGCATACTGGAAAATAAATCCCAGTGCCTCCTGTTTATTACTGGGTATTCTTAGCTAACTGTGTTGATTTAGCCCTAATTACTTATAAGCAGTGTCAGATAAATTAAATATTTCCAGGTGTGCATTTCATTAACACTTTTTAATCAATTTTATTAAGGCAGTAACTCACTGAATCAACATGCGTAATAGGCCAAACAAATTATACAGAGAGCAAAAATACTGTCACAGTCAAATTGAAGACTTGGGTAAATTAAAATCTATGCTCATGATGGACTGCACACACCATCCTGGACTGGTCATCTATATCTAAAGCTTCACATTTAGATGTAGCTTTTAACTCTTCCATATTTTCTTATCAAGACTTTCTGATGAGCAGGAATAACCCAGCAAACCATCACTAGAATATGAATTGCTCTTTTTCCTTCCCTTCTCTGCCTTATCAAACATAAATTCTCAGACTAATCCTTCTCCCAAGACTATATTCCTACAAGCTTCAGGCCAAGTGTGGCACTAGCCTGTAAAGGAGAGTTGTGGGTCTCAGAGCTATCATCAAAGAAATGGAAGTCTACTAGATCTCTTCTATTCCTATCATTTACTCCAATAGGTTGCTTAAGTTTGGTATCATATATTCTAATATGACTTCTGTGGTATTCAAAGAATTCAACAGCCACTTATTTGATGTCATGAGGGTTAGCCTATCATGGACAATGAAGACACCTGGACAGTGTGCTGACTGCCTTTTCTTGCACCAATTTGGCTGTCTTGGCCCTGTGCTCTGGATATTGTGGGGCCTTGTTGGCCTGAATTAACATGATTTTGCACAGTATTAGACTAACTTAAAGCACTGAGAAATTCAGAGCAAGAATGGCTCTGTGTAAAGCAAGCTCAAGTGTCCCTGCCCTCCACTCCATGCTTTATGTTGTGGGCCACGGTGTGGAGACTTACAGACTAATTGTTCATGGAATAAACTCCCCTTTATCTGCCCTTTTTAACTTACACTGAATGCTACTTGAGTGCGACTAGGCTTTCTCCTCACACAAACTACACTTGAGGCAGCAGTGTAGAAATTTTGTGTTAATAAACTAGGCTATTGATACACTAGTGGCACAATCAGAGGATTGACAGTAAAAAACTATGATAATCTGAACATTTCCAGTCACTTTCACGTGCTTTGTCAAAATCTATTAAATTGCAGGGAAATTCAGTAGGTTTCCAAATGAGACGATTTTCATGTGGAAGTAAACACTCTGAAGTTTACAAATACTCTAACAGCAAACTCTATTAAGTCCTGTATGTTTTCAGATTCCTCAGACTCTCAAATAGCATGTTCATTCAGCACTAGAAGCCAGTTGACAAACATAATACCTACAAGCAAAACTATTGTCGCTTTGTCACATAATGCTGCTATACTATTTTAACACCTCCATCAAACACTGGAAAACAGCAGGAGTTTTGCAGGCCACTTCAGCAGTAAGAATGCAGCATGTATGCAGAGTCCATTTCCCTGGTGTAAATTGCTTTTCTCCATTTAAATGTTCACACCCCTCTAACAGGTTTCAGAACAATACTCTCCTTGAAAGTATTTGCTCTTGCTCAGGGATCTCTTTGTCTCAAGAACAGAATAATCATATACCAAACAAAATGGAGGAGGGGAATCTCCAGATTGCCATATGGATCTATATTCTAGTGACACTACCTGTACTTAAAACCTGAAATAGTAGCAGATATGCAGTAAATACTTCCAACACTGAATATTTTATTGCATGCTACAAAAAATTCTAGCTCCATCAGAGCAGTTTTATACAAATCCTATTTCATAGAGTCTTAAGGAAAAAGGAACAGCACAGTAATTCAGAAAATAAACCAAACCTAGTAATCTAATTTCTGTAAAGATAGCCAAATAAATATGAAGAAGTTAGTCTTTCCAATAGATAAGAGCTAAATGTCCTGAATTCAACATTTTTACAGCATAGAAGGAATGCTTAGCTATATTAGAAAGCTATACTTGAAATAAACAAGCAAAGAAGAGGGGCTTGCTTTCCTCTGGCAATGCACAGCACCATCTCTGGACATGCCAGTTGTGACTTTTCTTCTTGTCTTGTAATGCTACTTATGAAAAGCTGAATGTTTGCCTTTGGTAAAAAATAGGCTGACCCAAATAGCATGGTTTTGTCAAAGTATAATGAAAATAGTGCCATGTGCTTTCAGATGCTTTGAGCTTTTGTTTTGTTTTGTTTTGGGTTTTTTTTGTTATCTAAGCCCTTTTTCACCATGGAGCTTTTAGTGTCATCTACCTGCAGCACAGGACCTTTATTCAAAAAAAAAAAAAAAAAAAATCAGTAATGTTACCATTGTTTTTTTCTATAACTCACTGATGTACAGAAACAGAGAGGTTTGTCAGTAAACAAGCTTCAGTTCATTCCTCCATTTGTTTTATTTATTTTTACAGTCTGTTTTAAATGGATTCTCTCTTGGGCTTCTTGCTTCTGCAAGCAGTAAATCAGGCAGTGGAAGGAAAGAATACTTGTAAGGATTACAGAAGCAGTTGGGCTTAAGCAACTCCATTGCATCAGGGCAAAAAAGTCAGCTTTGTTGTAATGAACCCGGTGTTTAGGATGCTAATATTTTGTGCTTTTTCACATATATATTTTTTTAATGTATGCAATGTTACTGTTCCTAGTGTGACTGTGTGATCAGGCAGCTCTTTTCTTCCTCAGATTACAGTGTTACTCAGCTTTTTGCTCTTAATCCAGAGTTCAAATATGTATGGGTGCATAAAATAACAAAATAATCGCCTTCATGTTTATATGGTGTTATTCAAGTTTCCACCTCCCCCCCAAAAAAACTTCTAGTTTTCACCTAGCTATATCATGAGTCCTGTAACTTGTAGGAACTGGAAAACTCCACATTAGCCTTCAGTATAAAATGAAAAAGTAAGTAGGTGATAATATATAGACTTTTTCCTGCACCACTTAATAGCAAATAAAGCAAGCTTGGGAAGAAGAAACCTGCAAGAGATGAAATACACAAGCATGTGAACATTCATGTGAGAAAGAAAAGTTCCATTCTGCATGTTTACATGTGATACAAAACCAGGAGGAGTGGCTGACATATCAGAAGGCTGTGCTGACATTCAATGAGACCTGGACAGGCTGAAGAGTTGGGCACAGAGGAACCTGAGAAGTTCAACAAAGGCAAGTGTAGACTCCTGCACCTGGGAAGGAGTAACCTCATGGAACCAGTACAGGTTAGGGGTTGAGCTCCTGGAAAGCAGCTCCACAGCGAAGGACTTGGGAGTCTTGGTAGACAAGTTGACTCTGAGCCAGTGGTGCGGTCTTTTGGCCAAGAAGACCAGTAGTATCCTGGGGTGCATTAAGTATGACCAGCAGGTCACGAGAAATTCTCCTTCCCCTCTACTCTGCCCTAGTGTCCAGTTCTGGGCTCCCCAGTTCAAGAGGGACAGGAAACTATTGGAGAGAGTCCAGTGGAGAGCTATGAAGATGATGAGGGGACTGGAGCACCTCTCTTATGAGGATAGGCTGAGGAAGGCTCTGTTTAGCCTGGAGAAGAGAAGACTGAGAGGGGATCTTATCAATGTTTATAAAGATCTAAAGGGTGGGTGTCAAGGAGAGGGGGTAAGACTCTTTTCAGTGGCGCCCTGTGATAGGACAAGGGGCAATGGACACAAACTGGAACACAGGAAATTCCACCTGAACATCAGGAAAAACTTCTTTACTATGAAGGTGATGAAGCACTGGAGCAGCCTGTCCAGAGGTAGTGGTTATTCCCTTCTCTGGAGATTTTCAGACCATGCCTGGATGTGCCTTGGGCAACCTTCTCTACATGACCCTGTTTTGGAAGGGAAGTTGGACTAAATGATCCCTAGAGGTCCCTTCCAACCACTACCATTCTGTGATTCTGAGATTTTGTGATGATTGACTGGCTTTTCAGTGAACATTGCCTCCTATTTCTCTGTCTTCTTATAGCAGTAAAGAGGAGAAGCTACATCTAGTTGTTGTCCAACCTAGTCAGTTTGTAAAGTGCCCAACCTCTTCTGTAATTATGCTAAATCAAGAGGAAGGAATTAAAACCCGAGGAAATAGAATTCAAAATTCTGAGGAATTGGAATTTCCGGAGGACTTTTAATGAATGTGTTGGATCAGGGCAGGCGTCACAAATAATGTAGAAAATAATTTGGTATCCCTAGTCACAGGTTATCAATAACACAGTGCATAGAATCTAATTAAGGGAGTAGAGACAGAAGCCTAGGTTCTGTGTTTGTCTTTAATACAAATTGGCCATGTTGTCACCAGGACAGAGTTCATTGCTTCTGAAATAATAGGATGTAAAGTGTAGATAATACTACAAATTATGCTAAACACCTAATGATCACAGATGTGGAAGAAATAGTTTGAAAATGCAAAAGCAAATAGATTAAAATACTACCTTGGGTTGCAATTTAACATTTGCTGCTATGACATTATAACCATATGTCTATCATGTGTTACTGGGGCACAAAGCCAGTTCCATTTACAGGAAAAGTAATACTAAAGTAATGGCTATACTGGGACATGTTAAAAACATCTCCACATCTACTTCTCTAATTGTATTTTAGGTTAAAACTATCTACATTCATTTGAAAACCATAATTATGTTATAATTAGATATTGATCATTACACATAATGCTTTCATACACAGGTGCCTAATTTTTTTGGTTATGGTTTCACTCTAGTAAACCTTTAGAGCCAAATTTATCTTTGTCATCTTTATTATTATTTTGCCTTAATGACCTGATATCTCAATGCAGGAGATTAGAAAGGAGGCAAGAGGGAAAAGGAGTCCCTAATATGAGTCTAACAGACAAAGCTATTGGTGAGTTCACAATTCCAGATTCCAAAATGTTTTGAAGAAGCCTGCTGATGGTGTTGTTTGGAAAAGCTTGTCAGAGACACAGTGCCTGATTGGATGCACACTTAGATTATTTTTTTTTTATTTTCTTGTGAGTTTATGATGTTATTTTTTCATAAACTTTGTTGCAGAATGAAAAAAAGAATTCAATGGGAGGAAGCAGGTAAGAAGGACAACAACAACAAAAAAACCCAAACAAAAACCAACAACAACAACAAAAAAAACACCCAACCCAACAAACAAACAAACAAAGAAACCAAAAAAGAAAACCAGCATGAAAAATGTGGGCATGGAGCTACCGTGAAAAGTACAATTAAAAAAATTGAGTGTAGGGGAAGATGACTGAAGTCAGTAAGCCAGTCAGTTCAGGGCACAGAAAATTCTGCCAAAGCTGTAAAGAAACTTATACATAAATTAGCAAGAGAAAGATTCTGATGATCTTCTTGGCCATCACTCCTGCTTTTTCCTTTAAGTAAACTGAAAGCTCAATTTATTATAATATAGTCATTTTAGCATCTCAGTATGACTCTTGCTGTTTAATTTAAAAAGCAGACTTTGAATGAATGACAGTCTCATTAACATGTTACAATCAACTGGAATGACAGGAAGTTTTTTATCTGTGAAACAGTATGCTTATAATTTAATATAGGTTGTATAAAAGAAATGTTAAATAACTTGAGAAGAAATGTGAGGGCTAGTGTCTATTTTCAAATGAAAAATCTCCTCTGATTTATTTAACAATAACATAGAAAACAACATAAGTGCATTGTAGTAAGAAATGTCACTATTATTTCATTAAATAATCACAGAAAAATAGAGATTATCTAGTCCATGTCAACATACTCTAAATATCCCTATTTTCAGTTTCTTCTGTAATGAGAATTCTAGTTTGGGGATCTTTCTTTAAAGGCTATTTAGAGGTGAATATGATGGTTGTTTTACATCCTGTTAGCTGATCATACACTGTTGCAGAGCAAGTATTTGTTAGCTGGTTTTACACAAGGTACCCTACCAGCTATTCTGAATGCCCCCTGGTGCTACATCAGTAAAAAAACAGTGTGCCAGAAATCCAAATCTGGGCCATGGTCTAATAAAACTCTCTAGCATATCTGATCCATTGATAATGCCTCATTCTGGGCTTTTTCAGTCCACCCTTAGGTATTTGAATACCGCTTCAGAGCAATTGATTTATATGCTTACTCTTGACACTATGTTACTTAACAAACTGTTTCACAAATTGATTCAATATATCTTTTAAGCAGTTAAACCCTAGTTCTCTGAAGAATTGCAAAGCTTAGGCTTTGTAATTTATTAGAAAAAATAGCAAAAATGAACAGTCACTGCCACACAAGAAAGATTTCTTAGGTGCCTCAGTGTCTTCTGCTTCAATTCTCTCCGGAGAGTTAGGCACTGTTAAAATCAGACATTGACATTTCTCATTTTATGCTCCACTTGAGCATGATATACTTAATGTTAGACTTTAAGACCACAAACTTTACAGTAGCCTTTTATTGCTGCTCTGAGTCTTCCTAACTTCAAAATTCTCCTGAGCTTTAATTAGGGTCTCTATATCCCAAAGTTTTCAACTTTTTTTTTAAAAAAAAAAAAAAAAAAAAAAAAAAAAAAAAAAAAAAAAAAAAAGAGGTAACATCATGTTTGTGTTCTGTAGCACTGTCCAGAGTTGTGTGTATATGTAACCAAGAACCATAACTAAATTAATGAAATGCTGCATGCAGTGTTAGCTGATACATGGTAGTTATTGTGCAAAGCCTACAGTACTTACTTCTGCAGTTAGATTTTTCCTTTTTTTTAAGTAAATTTCTACTTCATTTTGATGTTCCACTACTTTTTTTAATACTAAAAATGTTTTAAACTTCTCAGCTGCATATAGGAGCTTTCCATTAACAAAATGTGTTATTGTAACCAATGTAAATGCCTTTATCACAATTTCTCCTTTTTCTACTGGTAATGATTCTAAGCCCATAATACTCAGATGCTTAATAAAATGAACTAGGGCATGTGAATGAATGCAGCTTCCTAAAATAGTGCTTGAGTAAAAAATGTATTTAACAGTTTTCTCTGAGTAGGAAAAAGATGAGAGGATTTGTAATATTTAAACTTGAAAATGAGACTTGATGTTCATATTGTCCTAGTAGAATGCTGATGCTTCAATCACAGTGAAGCAAACAAATCTGTGAAATCATGTGAGCAGGCATTGACGTGTAATTCACTGTGTCTGCAGGCTGCAGAATAACATTTTATGCACAAAAAGATTGAGATGTATTGGTGCATACATTCACTCCCTGAAATTATGCTTAGCTACTTTCTAGTAGCAGAGGGCCCAAGCTCCTGCCTGTGTCCATCACCAAACTGCTCAACTGCCCTCCACTACCCATGAGCAAAGAGGTGTATATTTCTCAGGCCAAATCCCCATGGCAGCAGTGGCCTGAGACTAGAAATGGGTTCCATTCTGTTTACAGTGGATACCTTAGCTCTGTGTGACCTAAACTCTTCAGTAATTACTTGTGTGCAGGTGTTTTGTGTTAAGACAGTGAACAAAGGTGACAAGAGGGAGGTAGCTCAGGCATCTTTGGAGGTGGAAGGAAAGGAGACCCTATTCACAAGTTAGGGGACCCCAGAGCTGTAATCAATTCAAATGATTTTGGGACAGGTTTTCTTGAAGGATTAAGGATTGTATTTCTAGTGACTGAAATATTCATACTCTCCAACCATTGTAGTTATCCAGCTTTTCAATCCAAAACTCTTGCCCCTTCTAGTCTCGTAAAAGCTTAGTCAGTGGCAGACAGATCATCAAATCGGTGCTGTGTTCTTCTGGATAAGGTTTTAACATCATCTCTAGTCTGTCTTTGTTTACTGTTGTTCAGTAAAACAGCTCCAGAAGAATAATTCCACAGAAGTAAGACTGGCAGGAGACTTACCTTCATCTTGCCTTTTATTATAGTTACCATGTTGTTCATTACGATGTTGCGAATTAAAATTAAATAATATGTATATTCACAGTATATTTATGTATCTAGCAGTAACACTGAGAATTTCTTAGCTATATTTACAAAAAAATTACTTCAGAATAAAATGGTAGAATTCTGTTACTTTGTATTCACTTGTGGACAGCAAATCAGAATATAAAGAGTACCTACATGGGTAAGCCTACCATGCCACAGGGGACTGCAGTGAAGCCTGGAATGCAACAGTCTCTACTACTGGTGATAGGTGACAGGGAGCAGCCCTGCAGAAAAGGACTTGGGGGTGCTGGTGGATGAGAAGCTGGACATGAGCATCCAGTGTGTGCTTTCAACCCAGAAGGCCAATTGCATCCTGGGCTGCATCAAAAGAAGTGTGGCCAGCAGATCAAGAGAGGTGATTCTACCGCTCTACTCTGCTCTGGTCAGACCTCACCTGGAATACTGCACCCAGCTCTGGAGCCCTCAGCACGGGAAGGACATGGACCTGATGGAGAGGGTCCAGAGGAGGGCCACAAAGATGATCAGGGGGCTGGAACACCTCTCCTACGAGGACAGGCTGAGGGAGCTGGGATTGTTCAGCCTGGAGAAGACAAGGCTGCAGGGAGACCTAAGAGCCACCTTCCAGTACCTGAAGGGAGCTTTCAAAAAGCCTGGAGAGGGCCTGGAGTGAAAGGACGAGGGGCAGTGGTTTTAAATTAGAAAGGAGTGGATTTAGATTAGAAATAAGGAGGAAGTTCTTTACCATGAGAGTGGTGGAGCACTGGAAGAGGTTACCCAGGGAGGTGGTTGAGGCCCTGGAACCATTCAAGGTGGGGCTTGACAGAGCTCTGAGCAACCTGCTCTAGTTGAGGATGTCCCTGCTCTCAGCAGGGGGGTTGGACCAGATGACCTCTGGAGGTCCCTTCCAACCCAGACATTTCTATGTTTCTACTAAATTTGGTGCCCAGGCTTCTTCAGATGCATGTTGACTTGTCATTTCCATACCCATTTGCCAGACCTAAATTTGAAAGCCAACTAACATTTGGAATATTAACCACTTATTTTGCTCATAATTTAATATAGAGTAATACATAGAAAGGCTGTATCTACAATGAAGAATAATTATTCTGTGCTCACCTAGTTTTTTGACACTTAAACTGCATTTCTGAGCCATATACTTTTTCTTAAGTAAAATATAACATAACTGCCATCAGGGGCGTTGGTTTCAATTTTGGGTTTGTATAGATTTCATGTTATTTATTATTATTTTCACTAAAGCTATTTTTCGGGTTTTTTTCCAATCCATAAATCTTTCTGCCTTATTCCCTTTCTCTTCCTTTTTGGGAAGACAGAGGGGTTAATAGAATCTGTCATGGGTCTAGTTGGTTGGCCCAGCTCTAAATGTTGACAACCTACTTGTGTTCAAGCCCAAGCAATTCTGAGCAATGATTACCTCAAAAAAATAACTTCATTTTCGTAAATGGGCTAGTCTAGTTTCTACTGCACAATAATCACAGAGATTAAGGTTCTTCTATGGCCCGTTACTGGGGCTGGATTTGATAAGGAAGCTAGTAATACCTCTCCCAAGTACAGGAGAGGATTGATGTAGGGTTTTCTCCATCTTATAGCACTAGAACACCCCGAATCATAAGCTGCAATGCACTTGAGTCCAGACATTATAATGTGTAGAGAGTATGACTCCTCTCTAAAATAGACTCTCTAGGTTGAAAAAAAATTGAGGAATCCAGCAATGTTTCTTTAGGGAAAGCACTCACATGTGAGAAGGCTAGCCAAACAGGGAAAAGGTTCCTCTCCAGCTTCTGTTGTTGATTCCAGCTTGCTATCATTATTTTGCTTTGCCTGGGAAAGGGTCATCTATTTTTACCTTTTTAATAAAACCTTTTTTTTTTTTTTTCCCTCATTCTGCTTTTCCAACTACAAAAAGGAACAAACAGATCCTTTATCTTACTACTCGTGACACAGCACTTGAACCTAGCAGTCTGGAGTTCAGCAGCACAATTTGTAGAGAATGTGAGGAAGGAAAAGAGAGCAGTACATGATACCAGCCCCCTGGAAAGGGACTGCAAGGCTGCACAATCTAGGGTAATGAAAACCACACTCAGGCAACAAGGTATCTCAGCAGAAAGCCACTAGTCCCTTTCTGTAAAGCACTAATCTTTGCAAGCTTTAAAATACACAATCCATTAATACTCTAGTACTACAACAATGCATTTGAAGTCACTTGTTTCTAATCAGCCCAAGAATATTCTGGTCTTCCCTGTGTAAATATGCGTTTTTGTTCCTAATGAAAGTCCACGCTTATTTACATCCCACTCTCACATGAGCCAGGTTTCACTAAATTGACTAGTTTACATTTTACAGTTAATATTTAAATTGCCTTAAAAAAAATTTTTTTTCAGCTTGTCAATTCAACAAACTGAAAGAACATTTTTTTATTATTATTATTCAGATCCACACTATCTATATTTAGATTCCTTTGGGATTCCCATTAAAAAATAGCAAAACAAACAAAGCAAACACCCCCCCGTCCCCTCCCCCCCCCCGAACCCCACCAGAAAAACCGCTAAAAAAAAAGGGCTTTTTAATTTTTTGTTCCTGCAAACAAACATGTTTAATGGAAACCCCATGCCTTCAAATAAA
>JANHGN010005254.1:44669-55806 GCA_024605025.1 Megaceryle maxima | reverse complement strand
TGCAGCACACAGCATTCATTAGTGCTAAACTTAATAGTGTATGTATTCTCTTCCTATTAAAAATTTAAAAAAACCCCAAACAACGAAACATGAAAAGAGTTTGCATTAGTGTTGGATTTTGTCGTTCTAGGTCTTACAGATGAACTGTTAATGCTTTAATTCCTCTAATCTGCAATCTGTTAAGAAAAATAAACAGTAATTGATTTATTTTCTTTAAAATACATCTCAAAAATAAACATGGATCTTGCACAACTGTAATTTTAGCTAGAACTGCAGAAACATTCAAGCAGGAGAAAAAAAAATGCATTGAATTATTCATTTGGTTCACTTCTCCATCAGCTTCTCCAAAGCCAGACATTCCTTAAAGTACAGTGTTTTATTTAAGCAGTCCAACACTGTTGCTTTTTTTAAAGATCTCCTGCTTGGAGAATGCTCTTTTCTGCTGAACTGCAAGAGGAGTGTGGAACCAGTGGGGATTAGTGCCTTTTAATCTACTACATCTGTAGTGGGTCATCCAACACTGCAAAACTCTCATTACTCTCTCATGCTGTATATGATTAAATGACTGAAAATATTCAGCTTTGACCTTGAAAATAAAGCTGTATGTGTTGGATGAGCAGCTTCCGAAGACTCCATGTCTAAAGTAACCTTTCCCCTTGCTAACTTCTATCCCTGGAATATACTGTCTGAGAGGAATAGACTGTTAGAAAATGTAAGTTGAAATTGAAGCGTGGGAGCATTTGAAATGCATCATTATAGAAATTATGGCATCATTCAGCTTGTTCATGCTATGTTTTATAAGTAACCCAGCATCTTATTGGCCCAGTTGAAATGCCAGGGTAGTATGTCTTGAACATACTTATTTTTGTGTCTGGTGTTTTTCTGTAAGCTGTTTTCATATCGACTAGCAAACTAAACTACGTCAGCTCGTATGTAGCTGCTAGAGCCACTGATATCAGCAGAAAACATCTTTGAACACTAGCCTATGTAAAGCTATAAGTAAGCATCACCTTTTCATATACATTTTGTCGTGTTATGTGTTTATTGGCAATTTTCATGCTTCCAGTACTTCGGGCATGTTAAGCCCTGCTAACTTAAACCAAAAGTTGTCCTCTCCCCTTACAAGAGCACGGCTATGGGAAATTACCTGTGTAACTCACTTTATCTTGATTTAGCTATAAAAATACATGCCTAATGTATTTCAATGCAGACTTATATTTTTTAATGTAGTGTATAACTCCCTGATATTTTCTTTCCAAATAATGGTGAAGGGAGGAGTTGAGTGAGTTGGTTGTGAGTGATTAATACGTTTCATTGAACCTTACGAAGGCCCTGATCCTGCCAATGCACACATGGTTAGTGAAACTTTCAGCTGGTTCTGGTGAGGTCATGGGCTTCTTTAGGCTCACAGTGAAGTGCATGGGCAGTTATTTGCAGGATCGGGGCCAAAGTGGGATAAAACTTGGAGGTTAACATTTGAATAGGATGAAATATGGTGTGCCTTTAAAATACGTAATGCATCAAATACATGTGTTGGTGAGGAAATATATTTTTGGCCCAAATATCTACTCTTCTGTCAAGCTGAACTTCCCTATTAATTTCATTGTGTTTTACTGTCCAATTAGGTTCTTGAGAAAGGACAGTGCTGTTCTGTCCATATTTTAACAAGATGCTCCCACAAAAATGTTTTCCTTAATCTGCTCTAAAGCCTTTATCAGGAGGTGAGGTAACTCAGAGAAATGAGTGAAAGATTATGCCTTTAAAATCTCTATACTTTTATGTATACTTTTTAGGTACTTTTGTGTGTTGAGGACTATTTCCGTAATTCCCAAAAGGTACAGAATCCTTTAGCAGTCTTAAATATAAGCAGCCTACTTGCTAAAAACATTTATTCATTGTTCCTAAAAATACCCTAACTATAACTGTAATATAAGCATGTCAACCAGCTTATTATTTAAGGAAGAAAGGGAGAGATTTGTTCAGGAAAAAACTTGATACTTAGATCTTGTGGCCCTTAAAATGTAATGATTTTCCTACTACCACCCCAAACTTTTTTTTTTTTTTCCTGAACTGGTGGAACACCGTCATTGCAGAGAGTTAATATTTTATCTAGGGCAGAACTGAATCTCTTACTAGGAGTAGCAAATCACTCTAGTTCTCCTCTTACTGGGTTGTGAAAATTTAACCTCGATGACCTACTGTCCTTCCTACTTTTCCCTACCATTTTTTCAGCCCAGGTCTAGGACAGAATATTCAAAACTGGATCCTTTGCGGCATAGTGCCAGTGTCATTGAAATGAAGAAAAGCTTCAGAAAGAATATGTAGTCTTGTAAATTCATAATTCTTCAAAAAGAAAAATAACCATCTGCTTATGGAAATACCTGTTTTTCTTAAAGGAATATTACTATCAGTTGTTCTTAATAATAGAAATAGGTTTTGCATTTCAGGTGTGTTATCATTTCTAATACATTAGTGCCATTGAAAAGAAAAAAAAAATCTATGATGTATCTGTTAGGGTGGTGACAGTGTTTTCTCTTAAGTCCCCATAGTTTTATATGAGCCAAAGGAGATATCTTTATTATTTCACATTTCTGAATGTTCTTTATTTACAGTTTCAGTTGATACAGAATAATTTTTTTTGTAAAATTAATGGAAGGTTCTAGGAAAAAAATGGGGTATTTTAATTATTTTCTTTTTGTCAATGCTGGTTTTAATGGGCTAGATTTTCTTATGTTGTGTGACATGCTCAGAATACCTGTCAAAACTGGACTCTAAATATATTCTTTACTTCTTTTTATTTGCTCATTACAGTGGTAATTTTAAAGTAATCCAGTGTGGACAGGCCTACTAAGAGGTTACTGTGATCAACACAATCCTGTCTTATTTTCAGTGAATGTTTTACTACATCTATTTCTTGCTTTCTTCTGTGAATTATTTCTGGGAATGAACTGGCTAATTTTGGCTTCAATTTCTTAATATAACCTTATGAAAAGGTTATACAAGTGCAGAACTCTTAAGAGCCCTCTGAAGCACAGAAGAGTATGTGGCTAATGCAAGGTTGTGCCATAGTGATTGCAATTTTCAGCTACACTTGAAGAAATTGCTTCTTTAAGTGGGTAAAAAATGACAGCAAGTGTGTTGGACAACAGTTTGCTCATTGTGTTATGTGAGTACATTCATTATGTATTACTAGTCCTTAACTGTAAAGATGAAATAATAAAAACATTTATCTTGCCAAGCCCATTATTTTTAATCTGCACCTTACAAAATTGTGTGGATCTGTGTAGACATTTTCTTCCACTGTACTATTCAGATTTTTGACAGAGAGGATGAGGAAAGAAACTTTTCAGGTTAAATTTGTAACTAACCTAATCCACTCTTGGTAGGCAAATTGCTAATCTTGATGGAGTAAAAGAAGTCCTCTCACTCACCCCCCCAAAATTCAGTTCTTCATTTGTTTTGTTCACCACACTGCATTAACACGGTTTTCCCTTGTGTGCATCTGCCAGTGTACAATTTAGCCACGGGCATCTGTAGACCTTGTGGTGATCAGTATTGCAGGCAAAAGCCATATGTGTTTAAATAAAAAAAAAAATCTCTTTATTTCATTTGCTGTTTTAACTGGATGGATAACTTTTGTGCCTCAAGACAGAGGAAGAGAAAATACAGAAATAATTAATTGCCTCTATTCTTGAGGCAGTTTCATTTTCCCTCTCCAATATGGAATGCTTGTCAGCTTCTCTGATAAATGACTGCATGTATTTGCATAGATTTTACATTAACACAAAAATTAGTTTTATTTGGGAAAAACTAGTTTACATAATAATACAAAATCTAGCATTACTGATTATGTTTCCAAATTTGAGAGACTATGGAGAAATGACTTTTTTTTTTCTTATTAAAAAAAAAAATCTGTTTGTTGTTTGGTTTGGATTTTTTGTGTGTGTGCATGAAGGCATATTAGTTTTTAGCTTTGTATTTTGATTCTTTAAAAATTACCAAATCAGGGGTCATTTTAATGTTTATAGGCCATTTCTTCAGTATTTCCTAGATTGAATAATTGATGGTAGTACAAAAATCACTTCTTTCATAGACTTTTACACATCCCATTTATTAAATACATTCTTAAATTTGAATATATTTGCAAAATCTCATGGACCGTTTTGAAGAAGATTTGTGGCAAACTTAGCTATAAAAATATATTTTAAATTTCTAATGCTGCTATTGAAATAATTCTCCATCATGTGTTCTTTCAAACCATTAATGTACTGCATTAGCTTGTATGCCAGTGTAGGACTAATTCTTTTTTTCCCCCATCTAATAACCTGTCTGTTTTAAGTAATTAAGCATTTCCAGCTTAAAGTGACAGTACTATACCTCTAGTTAAAAACTGTGTTTTATTCACAATTTGTCATGTCCATAAATAGCATTTACAAATCAATCAGTCTGAAATACCTTTGAAGGAAAATATACTGCCCTATTTTTGAGCCAATTGTAGTTATTTTCAAGTGACTTGAATTGGATGTTTCCTCATCTAATAAACCCGGTGTCTTGTTGTGTAAATGCAACTGCTAATTATATATCAACCTTTTCTCCATGAAAATACACGGAGAAGGAGAAAACCCAAAGAAAATACAGATGCATTCACTGCTGTTATTTCATACTGTATAACAAAAAGGAAATATTACTTCTTACGAAACATGCTATACCCAGTGTCAGCTTAAGGTAAAAAAGTGCCTTTGCCACTTCTTGAATCTGGGACACCCTAGGTGCCAGCTGTCACTGCTCAGCTAATGATGACAAATGCCCCTCTCTATGCAGATTGCAGAGCTTGCAGGCTTCTATGAAAGGCAGCCAGATTACCTTTCTTCAGATAGTAACTTAACCTTTTAAACTCATGTGTCAGAATGAAATTATTAGCTGGGATACTTTCAATATCTGTTTCTTTAAAAAGGAAATAAAAGAAAAAGAAAAGAAAAAAGCAGTGACATCAAATAATACTGTAGCAGCTCATATTCACGAATTGTTCATGCTTCTCTGGTGTTTTAAAAATAGGAAATTGCTGCCACCATGCCTCTGAGCACTGTATGGAGTTTGCTGGCACTCAGTGCATGAATACTGAAGCTGACCTCTCGGTCGCACTACACGGAAATGGGGCCAAGTGGGCCAAATTCTGTCCTTACTTACATTCACACAGTGTTACTGATGCACAGATCTGACAGATCACAGGTCAACTGATGCTATTTATAACAGACCTTAATTGATCTTACATATTGTGGATAATCTCAGGTCTCTCCATAACAGTTCATGTTACCACTCCAAGTCTATGAAATTCAGTTAGAGTCCACTAATATGTATCAAAATAACGGGATATTTATTTCATGGGTATGAGCAGTTTGACTAAACTCAATGTCGTGGTGTTAATGTTAAGTTACTAATCTAAATACATTATTCAGTCAGAGTTTTGGAGTTATTTTCTGGGTTTTCTTGGAAGTAGCTAACAGATGCGAGGGTATTACATAGTTCCTTTACAGCACATCAGAAACATAACACAGCATAAGCACTGTATGTGGCACCTACAGGTGTAGGGTGCTTTTTGAGTGTGTGCACATACGTGTGTCTATATTTTTACGTGGGTCTACTTGTATGTGTTTATACACTTGAATATAGAAGTAAATAGACGTGGACAGTCATATCAATGTGTACACATGCATTAGCATACACATGTAAAATTCAAACAATATATATTTCTGTGTTAATGTTAAAATACTGACATACATGAATATGTTTAACTTACACATTGTATTTGCCTGTATTGTTAAAGCTGTCTGTACAGTGAACTGTGTATGAATATCAGTTTCCTTAACTGATAAAGCATAGTTAAAACAAGATAAAACAAGTACTTTCCTCCAGTGTTTTCATGATCAGCTCTCCATAGCAGTATGTAATAATAGAAAACTACAGAAGAGATGTGGAAGGGCATTTAATGAGAAGACCAGGTACACTATGGTATATGGATGCAAAAAAGTAAATAAGAGGAATAGGAGCAAAAAAAATGTGCATTTGGTAATAGATTGGAATGTCCCAGAGAAAATAGTTATTATGATTGGCAGAAAGTACAGGAGGCAGAAAAAATGAGCAAGTTTACAGAGCAAAACTAATATGAGATCAATGTTGTAGTAATTGTAATGTGGTTAGTTCTGTAGTAATCATTAAAGGAAAGGTAATCCAATCCATGAATGTAATCTTTATTAATACTCTTTTCTTCAGAAAAGAATAGATCTGATTGCTGATATGTTCATCCTCAAAGAATCTTCAGTCACTTCTTAACCTCTTTTGGGAATAGGATGTATGAAAGGGAGATTCTGGTTAATATTGTATTAGAACTGTTTCCTTTTAAAGTTTGGGGAAGAGTGTTTGGTTTTGCCTGTACAAAAAAAAAAAAAAGAAGTTAAATTTAACATCCTGGTTTGTTTTGTTTCACTTTGTTTTTTCTTTAAGTCATGATGTTCTAAGTATTTAAAACTATACATGTTTCATTATTTTGAGCAAGTGTAGCATAATCTGTGAAATAAAAAAGACAAAGATCTAGTGTTTTATACTCAGCTTTCTCAGCTTGTTGGTTGAATAGGCATCAAATGAAGTCCAATGCCTATACAAAAGAAATGTTCCTTGTTTGGATTTGCCCCATCTGTGTCATCTGGTGGCTTATGCAATAGGAGGTGTTATCACATGAATCCAAATGCACAAGCCAGTTGTTTTATGGACTCTTTCTGTGCTTGGAGGAGTTTATAAGTTGCCCACTCTATTGTGTGTCACTCCCAGATGACACGTGTGCATTCTGCTGAGCATATTTTGGGGGTAATTATAACTAATGAAGCCTGGTACACAGCTTGTTCACAGAGTGATTTATTCTGCTCCTGTCTGATTCCTGAGAGTTCTGTAAAATGGTTATATTGTGCCTTCCACTTTGGACATATATGGGAGCATGTGGTATTGAATCCATCTGAGAAAATTTGCTATTCAGTGTACCACAGACTAATTACAAAGATATTGGCTGGGTACATCTGTTTAAAAATATAGGGGCAAACTGAAATTATAAATGGGGTCTGTAACTTTAGGGATGTTGGCTTTAGTATGGCTCTTGTTTAGTCATATACTCTGCACAGACTTGCAGTAACGCAGTTAGATGTACTGTTGTTAAGTGGCTCAGAGTTCCTATGGCCCCCTAAGTTAGGGTTAGTTTATCATTATACCTTCTAGCAAAGTAGATTTTATTATGCAGTTTGAGTTCTGAAAACTGATGTTATTTTGTGGAAAGATGGATTAAAAAGTTGGGAAGGAAATACCTCGTAGCTTTGCAGTTTTCAGAAAGCAACAACAACAAGAAAAAATCATTACCAAAGCCTGGGTGTTAACCTTTTTTTAACCTTATACATACCAATTTGTCTTGATTTACCAGACTCTCTGGCAAGTAAAGCCACTGACACTAATGGGACTCATCCTCTGTAGAAGAAGTAATCATACATTTGTTTGCTAGGATGATTTTAAAAATCTTTTTATCCAAGATGCTAACATACCTCTGAAGTCATGAAGGATAGGGTGCACAGAAGCTGCTGTATTTATCACTTCATCTACCAGAGTCACAGATATCCAAGCAGGCTGGATGACTGACTTGTAAAAACTACCAAGTATCTCAGCATCAGTGTTCAGCAATAATAGTCTTCAATTATATCAGCTTCCCTTATCTTCATTGTCTAACTCTCTATCCAGATCTGGAAGAATTTTCTTTTTTTCAGTGCTTAAAGATTTTCTTCACCAGAAAAAAAAAGAAAAAAGAAAAAAGAAGATTAAAAGTTACAGTGCTGCTTGCAGGAATGGGAGAAGAGAGATAAATACTTATTTTGGTACACATTTCATTGCATTTAATAAGGTTGGAAAACATCTGCTTAGAAAATACAGTTTGCATCCTTCCTACTAGCTGCATGAGTCGAAAAATAGTTTTATTGAGAATTAATTATTGTTTTCTTCTGTTTTTGTGAAAACAACCTGGAGTGTGCTCAAGACAACATGAGCAGCATGATGGGTGAGAAGATATTGTTACTTCTCGGAAGTAATCATGTAAGATGACATTCCTTAGCTAGCATGTTAAACAAGAAGATGTGGTCACCAGCAGGCTTGCAGTTTGCCAGTGCCCTAACCTGTCCCAGTAGTGAAGTTTATAGTATCAGTAGTGTTTTTCAAAATCAGTACTTTCACTGGGAAAGAAAAAGAAACAAAATTTAATTCCAGCCTAATTCTGATCTTTATAACCATGAAGGTAAAAGTAGACAGAAGGTCTGCCAGTTACTTCATTTCCACTCCTGAATTTGTGTGGAGTGTTTTCTAGTAAGAGTTTGCAGTGTTATATACCCAAGATGATAACCACTGGAAGGTAAGAGTGTTGGACAAAAACTTCTTGCCTATAATGGATGTGAATATACCTGTATATAGTCTGTGTGGAGAAACATACAATTTGAAAAGTTACTGGTTTTCTGAGAACAACTGTCATGATGTACCAGTTACATTTAAGTTGTTTTAAATAACAAGAAGAATTGGACTGTGCAGTAAGAACACTTAGCTTTATGTTTTCTTCTGAATTTCCTCAATATATTAAAAGCACTTTTTGAGGAAAATTTTTACACAATGATTTATGGCAATATGAAATCTGATCTGGGTTTGTGTTTGCTGATGATACAGTTGTGACAGCTTTTAACTTTTAGGATAGTGTACTTATTACCTGCTTACCATGCCAGATATTACAAGAGGTTTACTAAATTGACAGCACATAGTTATCATTGAAATTCTTAGACAGGATGCAACCTCACAGATGAAAACCAGATTTTTGCAGGTTTTATATGGTTTTCTGTTCTTTTTGTTTGTTTTTTATTTGTTAAAGGACTGTAACAAACTACAAGGACTGGTATATTAGAAATTGCCTAAAAATGAGAAGTTGTTTTCCTTGGAGAAAGATTGTCACATATAAAGAATAGTTAGCTGGAATTATGTTTTTGTGATATTAAAATATTGCAGTTGTCAGGTGTATTTTTGTTTGCAGAGTAACCTGCTCATGTATTCAGAGTACATCTGTTCTATATAATTTTGAACATTTCATAAAATATTCAAGATTAATGATCCAAATCAAGCGCTAGCTAAAACGATGACACTAATTGCATTAGATGTAGTTGGGTCAGTGAAGCTTATGTATCATTCTTTTGTGCTGACCAAACTTTCATTGCATGAACTCATGTCTCATTTTAGTTGGCCTCTGCATGAGTTTTCATCAGAGCAGAGTGTGGCCTTCTGAAGCTGGGAATTGCAGTTGGAGTTTTAAGCTGCTTTCCTTTATTCCTTTGCTACTATACATGAATTTTGTGATAGGAATGATTAATTAAGTCGCCTTGAACCTATAAACTTATTTATGCTATGCTGTGGTAGGCCTAGTGTGTATATGCTTATCAGTTATGGGTAGGTGAAAATCATTTTTCATATGAGTAAAATAGTAGCAAAATAATACTCATTAGTCCTACAAGGATATTCATTTAGCAGAAATTGGAACCAGGAAGCTGAGTCACTATGGGGGCAGTAAATTCTTACTCATTAAGCTCACCAGTATGAGCTGCAGATTTTCCTTTCTGCTGGTAAGTCATGTTCTTCCATTTTCCCTGGTAGTCTC
This sequence comes from Megaceryle maxima, assembly GCA_024605025.1. Lineage (NCBI taxonomy): Eukaryota > Metazoa > Chordata > Aves > Coraciiformes > Cerylidae > Megaceryle > Megaceryle maxima. Next base: position 46,091 of record JANHGN010005254.1, on the reverse strand, counting down.
CCAGTCTAGCTGGACCGTCTGGTTTATAGAAATTCTAAAAAAGCATTGATGGAAGAGTGCTTGCCATATTCCATATGTGCCAATCAGTCACACAGTGGGCACGTCAGACTGCTTGTAAAGTGAATGCTAGCATGTTGGAGTTTAGTCAATCTGTGAGAAATTTAACTCCAACCTCACACTGACCTTGTGGTGCTGTATGTGATGATAAGTTGTGCAGGCAAAATGATAGTGATTCAATTAAAAAAACCACAATTTTTATATCAATTTAGTTAAGTTTATATAACTTTGCGGAATAAGAGAAATAAAATCATAACCAAAAATATGCCGTGTTTAGGTTAGGAAAAAATAGTGATGGGATAGGCTAAAGATCAGGGCAAAAATATCAAAGAGAATGAATATAAAATAGAAGAAATAGAAAAGAAATAGAAATAGAATACTCCAGAGGCTTATGCAATCTGTACAGTAAAGGAAAGCTTTATTAGGATGGGAAACAGGGTATGTTTGAGAAGAGGGAGACAACAGATTCCAAGTTGAGAGTGTACAAGCATAATGAAGTTCATGGCACATCTTTAAAAGTATAGATAATTATATTGACACCCTGGCTGGTATTTCTCTACCTTCTAAGTTAAGTCCTGATGAGTGGGACTAAATGAGGCCTTTTGGATGCACAAACTGCTGAACTTGCTTGTATTGTGTGGCACTGTATGTTCTTAAATTAGTGTTGCTAAAAATGGGACTTATGAGGCATTCATTCACAAGCCTGAATTATTTGTTATTGGTCTTGTTTAATATTTATAGAGTGACACACATTCTCATGTTGCCATAGAGAAATAAAAATTCAGTGATTCTTGCCTCATTTTACAGTCTTAATTTTGGCAAATGCAAGAATTTGTGGAAGAAAAAAATAAAAGAGATAGTGGAAAAGGTAAAAAAGTTGTGATAAATAATGCTTGCTGTTATTATTACATAGGAAGCTTGTATATCTAAACTGGGAGGAGTGGCTGATACGCAGGAAGGCTGTGCTGCCATCCAGCAAGATCTGGACAAACTGGAGAGCTGGGCAAAGGCAAACCTAATGAAGTTCAACAAGGATAAGTGTAGAGACCTACACCTGGGGACAAACAACACCATATGCCAGTACAAGTTAGGGATAGACCCACTGGAAAGCAGCCCCATGGAGAGGGACCTTGGCATCCTGGTGGACAGTAAGTTATCCATGGAACAGAAATGTGCTCTTGTGGCCAAGAAGGCCACTGGTATCCTGGGGTGGATAAAGAAGAGTGTGGCCAGCAGGTTGAGGAATTTTGTCCTCCTCCTCTACTCTGCATTAGTGAGACTGCATCTGGAGTACTGTGTTCAGTTCTGGGCTCCTCAGTTCAAGAGGGACAGGTAGAGAGGCCAACAGAGAGCTACGAGGATGAT
>JANHGN010005254.1:31545-44569 GCA_024605025.1 Megaceryle maxima | reverse complement strand
GGAAGTTCCACCTCAGCATGAGGAAAAACTTCTTCACCGTGAGAGTGACAGAGCCTGGAACAGGCTGCCCAGAGAGGTTGTGGAGTCTCCTCTGCAGACTTTCCAGATCCACCTGGATCTGTTCCTGTGTGGCCTGCCCTGAGTGTTCCTGCACTGGCAGGGGGGTTGGACCCGATGATCTCCAGAGGTCCCTTCCAACCCCTAACATTCTATGATGGTATGATTCTATGATCTGGTGTTTTTTAAAGCCAGTATAAAATGGAATTTCTAAAAGGCCAGTGATGTAGGGAAGAAGTTCTGTCTAAGGGCTAGAAATGGGTGAAGCAACAGTTGAAAAGCAAAGATAGAAGATGTGAGAATATATGAGTTTGTTAAAGTTTTTTGCTGCTGCTGAGCATTCATTGAGAGGTGTTTGAACAAGATATGGTGGCTAGTACAGGCAGGCATATTTCACTGTCCTTCCTCCCAGGTGGATGAGTTGAAGACCAAGTGGTAGGCAAGCTGCCTGTTGCTGCCTGCTAAGGAAGCTACTTGAGCCAAACATTAGTGTTGTCAAGGTTCCTCAGAAATACACATTTCAGTGCATGAACATAAAACATTCAGCTGCAAAATTTATTTGTGGATAGGAACATAGGGTCGATTTTCTGCCCAAGAAAACACACACACACACACACACACAAAAAAATATCCTGTCAGTCCAGCGTAGGATTATGACATTGATGTAACATGATAGCATGTTATTTTTCCAACATGGCTGCAGTAATGCATCACCTCACCTTGTGATGTCACTTTCTTGTGCCTTTTGATGAACTTGGTGCTAACGTGGCTCTACAGCTTTGAGAATTGGGGTGTTCCGTATCTGAGTCTTCCTTTTGTATATCTTTGTGGAGTAATTTGTAAAAATTGCCACTGTAACCTAATCCTACCATTCTAGTATTGTGTTTTATTGATACTCAGTGGTACATCAGCAAGTTCACCCATACTGTCGAGCACTAAGTGAAAGAATGATTCATCTTTTTAGTCCTATAGGCTGCAAAAGTGTTTGGAGCACTTCATAGATGTTAGGGTGATATCCTGTCTAGAATACATCTGATGACAGAGAAGCACAGAGTCAATGATTTAAACTTTTGGATTGGTTAAAAAAAGGTGTTCTGAAGTATGAATTTGTGCCTTTAACAGCAAAAAGTATAATCTTTGAGTGGAAAGTCTAAATATTGAATTATAATAATCACACATAAATCCTCACAAAGACTGAAGTATAAAATATGTGTGTGTATGAAATTCTGGTATAAAAGCTGTCCGGTTTTATGGATTTTGTGTGACCTTCATGGTAATAATATGTTGCATGTAGGAGGTGCTCAGTTTTATACAACCATAATTTGTTTTCTTTGGGGTCTTTTGCGTAGCTGACTGGTAGTAAAAATATGCTTTTTTTTTTTTTTAATTTTAATTTTTATTTTTTTAATATATTCATGAAGCAAAGAAGATGCAGTGGCCATAGTTCCTGTTCTGAAACCTTGCTCATTTATTACTATTAATCATTAGGTGGTTGTTCATCTGGCTAAAAGGATACACAAATAAAATAGTTTTGTGATATGAAAGCAGCTTTGTTTCAAAGAAGGGACACTGGATGTACTGCTCAGCACAGTACATTTTACAGAAGCACATAGGATCTGTTTACCTGGTTGAAATTCAAATTGTTTTATTATGGTGTCAATTATTTGGTTTTGGCAGCACTTCTAAAGTGTCTATACACAAAAGGACTACCACGGCGAATGAATGCTAGTGTTGACACCACCTAACAAGCAGGGATTATGTGTTTACAGAAGAAGTAATATGATAGGTCAAGTATAAGAGGCACTTCTCAAGAGCACTTCACCACATAATGAGTGACTGACTAGAAAGTGCGGAGCTGCCACTCTTTGGCTTCGTTTCGGTGTTGATGCCTGCCTCTCTCCTCCAAAGCTCTCTTGATCATGTTCAGCTGCTCTGTTCTCATGTGGTGAATAATAGTAGAGTAAAGCTGCTTTTCTGTCTCATTTTTCTTGCTAATTTACACATTCAAGCCATTTTTTTGTTTGCTATCCTTATTTGCTATTCCCTTTTGTCAAGGCACTGTTCTCTTTTTTGCCTCAGGCCTAGGAACTAATTTGAGCTTCTATAATTACTTCATGTTTTACACCTGTCTGCATATCATGCACCCCTTGTCTCTGTACTTAAGCTGTATATTTCCTTGGAACGGAAAAAAAAAAAAAAAAAAAAGGAAAGGCTAGTTTTTGTATACAAGGAATCCCCAAGTTTCTCCTCTCAGTCTTCCTACAGGAGAAACACAATTAAACTGTTGAGATGTTCTCAGCAATGCAGCTGACCTTTTGGGTTCATGAAGGACAAATGAATGCTGTCTGTTCAGACAGTTTGTGTTAAGACATTGTTGAGCAAAGAGCCCTGAGCTTTGTTCCTCTTGAATGAAGCAATGGTTGTAGTCATTTTAAAATCATTAAGAGCCTGAATGCATGGTATCATTCTACAGTGTTTGCTCTACAGCTGCTCTTCTGCTTTAATAGCAGCTTATTAAATTTGGGTCAAGCGCACTCTGAAGAGTATCACAATGAAGAAACTGTTCAAAAAGTTACCTGTTTTAAAAAAAGGCAATTGATTAGATTTTTAACTTAAGTGACAGCTGCAATTCATTGCCTGTTCTTTGTGGTGTCCTGCAGCCAGAGTGGAAGCCTTTTGTAATTTGGTCTTCATTTTGTAAAAGCTTTCTTGAATAATCCAGGGTTGCTTTCCACTCTGAGACTGCCTCAATCCAATTAGGAGTTTAACAAGGGTCAAATTAAGGAGACTTTACACTTCATGTTTGCATCATTAGCCGTAAGACTGTTTTGTGTGTGCACGACTGTGTGGCGAGGGAGGAGGGGAGGCTGCAAGATGGGGCAGACACAAAGCTGTCATCCACCATGTGGTGCATCCCATCGCTGAATGGAGGCACAGCAGGCTAGGAACAACATTTCCAGTTGTCTTTTGGGGCTGTCGTCATGTGGATTTCAGCTGGTACATAGTTGTTTGGAGGTTACAGGTGCTAGCTAGAGCTGAGGAAGAAGAGCGCATTCTGCGCCTAGTCTTTTCTCTCCTGGTAGCCTATTGTTGTTGGACAAATGACTGAGAAGAGATGAAGTTAGAAATCTCTGGAGCATTCATTATTTTTGATGAGATGACAACTACCTCAGTTCCTTGTTCTTGCTACTCATGCTGTTTCCTGTTATTTTTGAAAACAATTTTTCTGCATGTTAAGTGTATTGTACAGCGTGAACTTTTTTATAGATTGTAGTTTGTTAGCAGGCTTTTGATAATCAGATGTGTGTATGGAAGACTACAAGTATGCAGTCATATTTTCTACAATAACAAGTAAACTTCTAAAAACGGTGGCGATTTTACTTATACAATTTTTGTCTGACTGCATTATCCTAATGAATTATTTATAGAAGGTGTTGAAAATTAAAGAGAAAACCATAAGATGCTCTATGCTATGTAAGATTGTTCTTAATGACAAGAAAAATTCTCCTGCTAATCAGTGTTTAGATGTGTGGGATATTGCTGGAGAACTGTTGCAGTGTCTCTTTAGCAAATGCTTTGTGCTGCTACATACAAAGTAACGATTTATCTAAAAATAACACTTTCATTGTTCCTCCCCCCCTAAACCCATTAATAGGTACTTTAGTATCATGCGAGTTTTCATAGTTTAATCCCTTTTCAAAAGCTTTTCAGAATAAAAGCTCTAAATGGTCCTCAGTATTAATTTGATGTGACTTCTGTACAATATGGTTTGAAACTCTCAGAAGCACATTTTTACAGCTTACCCTTTTTCACTGGATCAGTGTGTGGAAAATACCAGCTAAATGTTTCATGGAGTCTCTGCTGTAAGCCTTTTTTGTTGTCTTGCAGATGCTATAGCTTTCTAGTGATTTTTATTTAGTGCCATCATTATTAGATAATACTTAAGCCAGATCAAAAAAATCTACATATATTATTGTTCATTGAATTTAAAATTTAGGAAATGTCACTTAAAACATAATTAAAAAAAAAAAAAGTTTTGATCTGTCTCTTGATTCTCATTTGCTGAGAATTTAGCTTCAACAGTAAACTGCATAATAAATGGTGATTGAGTTTAATGTAGTCTGTGTTTGTAGTCAATCAGATCTTTGTTTACATTTAGATAGCAATAGCTGGCTTTAGGGCTTTGGACACCCATAAATAATTACATTTTTTAAATGCTCAGCTTTCAGTGAAATATTAATATGATGTGTCTGATGAAAGTAACAAGGAATAATTTAAAACTTGCTCTGTCAACTTCTTTATCAAAATAGGAATGTATTTTCTGTTTGGATCACAGTATGCAACATGACTGGTGCAACAAAAATCTTATCTATCCAGTGCTTTTCATAATGTATGTCTTCTGTGGCGATTTTTTTTTCCGTCAGAAACACTGCCTAACTCTGAAACGAGAGAGAGTTACAATAGTAGCAAATGGTGTGAGGTTTTTGTCTTTTTTGTTTTCTTTTTGCTTAGTTACCCCAATTTTGAGGCTTTTGTGTAAATTAGTATCAGAAATGATGTGAACATAAGTTGTATCATATAAGCTTGTTTGAAGACCTTTGGGCTGATCTGAGCTGTAGATGTCCAAGAGGATCAGAATAATACAAGATTGAGAATGTTACAGATTTTGATTCTTTGTTACTCATTTTCTTTAGTCCAAAGAAAACTCAGTCACTTGACTGTAGAAGCATTTATTCCAGGTACTGTTTGCCATGCCCAGGTAAAATAGAGTGTCAACAGATACTCTGATATTAAAGAAAGCTTCCATTACTGATTTGTAGTATGCTGTCTTCCTGACTGACCATTAAGTAAATAGATATATTCAACACATAACAGTTGTTTGGGTTTGGTTTTGGTTTAGGTTTTGTTTTAACCTGACTACCTTCAGGAAGGTATTTCATTTTATAATTTCACCATTCTGCAGCCTGGAGAGATGCCGTGTAAAATATTGTAACAAAGTGAAATGAAGCATCATAGTTATTATGAAGTAATCTCCTATAGCATAAAGCTTATTTTATAGTATGGTATTTTGTGATTGATAGGCTGAAAATTGCTTTATTATTTCTTAAAAATTAAACTAATGAGCATCTTCCTATGCTGAGTAAGTCTCCTTTGCCTTCCTGATAGATACTTTTATTATTGTTTTGTTTGGTTGTTTTTTTCACTTTTTAAGCTTTGAGGTATAGGTGGGCTGGAATTAAAAAGAACAGATTTCACAGCTGTAATGCCAGAATCTATAGGTTGAAGGAAAAAGGAGTTTACTATCAGTCAACATTACAAGTCTTTAGTTCCTATTTATTTACTAGAAAGCACAATGATAAGAAAAGAAAAAAAAAAAAAAATCAGTTCTGTATTTCAGTAGGGTGTTTTACAGCTATACATATGGACATTTGTATGTAAATTAGATACAACCTTTGAGCTCTTGGGAAGTTATCAGAGTGGACCTTAGTGTCACAGACCTTCTGCCCTCTCTACTAGGATTTATATAGCCACAACAGGACAGACAACAACATGATTTATGTATCCGTGTAAGTTTCTGGAAGATCACCCAGTCACTATTTCTTACCAGTGTCACAGAGATCTGAAGGTGTGAATGGTAATCAGGCTGTTCAAATAAAGCCCCAAAATTTCTGTTGGCTACAAAGGTTCAATTTTTAGATAAACTGATTCAGAACTTTAATAATGTCAGGAATTAAATATTTATTCTCAACTACGGTAAGCCTGTACTGCATGAATTCTTACAAGCGATGAAGTTTTTAAGTCTACTGTTCTAAACTTCGAGATTTCCTGTATCAGTGTGTACATTTTTGTTATTATTTAGTGCTATACAGATGTTTTTGCCATTGTAAAATTTCTATTTTCTTCTGTTTATATGTTGGTGTAAAACATAATGTCTATCTATATTAAAATCTGAAGTCATTTAGATTCTTATTGTAACAAAGTCACCATATACCTTCTTTGTTTCGTTTTGGTTTTCCTTCATTCTTCTAACATACAAAACCATACTAAACCTAGTTTTAGTGTCAAAGCAAACTCAGTATAAAATTGATTATATAGTTATCCAGAGGAGGATCAGATGGCAGCTTTATTCCCTTTAGAAGGGCTATCTACACTTTTTGTGTATAATGAATTTAGTTCTTCTGAAAGATGCAGGATTGACAGCCCTGAAGACCAAAGTTCTTTGTTTATGCATGAGCAGCAACAGTTCTGTCTTTCCCACACTGCCCTCCTGATATGTTTCACCCATGACCTGAAGGATCCTTCTTAGGGGTGACAGCTTAGTTGCCTTCATACCCTTTCACTCCTCAAGTCCTCTGCTGAGAGTGCCAACAATAATGCCAGGGCGATGGTGCCTTTTTTCTATAAGCATTTGATAACTGCCTTTCAGGTTACAGTGGACATCTCATTTTCCATAGATTATTGACCAGCAGTCTGAGGGCAATAATTTTCAGGCTCTTCAGGGTAATGGCAAAGCAGAGATCTTAGAGTAATTAAAGGCAAGACTGGGATTTGGTTCAATTATTTTATACAGTCTAGTAAATTAGTGTGAAGTTCTCTAGCCCATTACCAATTTCCTGATTGAGCTAGTTCTCTAGGAGTTTTTACAGCATTACTAATGTTCCTCAGACCCTCTTCTTTTGCACACTGAAAGGAAAGAATGCTTTCTGCAAGCACAAGTCATAAATAGCCCAATTTTCTTCTGTCTTACAAAATGCAAAGCAAAACTAATTTGATAGTGGATTGTACTAAGTTTAATTTGACTCAAAGACCTCATGGGCTAATTGTCTATGTTTCTGATCTCATTTATGGCAAAGTAGATTTAAATTCCATTTGAGTTATGCTAGATATGCATGGGCATAAGTACAGTACTTTTGTTCCTTGTGTATAATTTACGTACTGGATGTATGTAGTTGGTCCTTTATGAGATAGAAGAAACAAATGACATGCAGAATTATAATAGATCAAATAGTATAGTGCTAACAGAAACTCTTAACTTTTTCACTGTGATAAAGTTTTTTATCATGTTTGCATCAGCAATATATTGATATTGGAAATATGTGGTCAATGCATCTGTCCTGTGATTCAGTTGCCCACTGTTGTGGGTATTTTGAGAAAAATGTACCAGGAGTTTGATTTTATATTTCTAGTTATTCCAGAAAGTAACACATACATAAGTTTCAAAAAATTACATTAGAAAAAGGAGAAGTAAGTGTTGTCTTATACCAAATGGGCATATTCAGGGGAGTATTGAAATATTTAAGCTCTAAATTAGAATACACAAGCTGGTGTATACGAAGGACTCCACATGTGAATTTATTTTAGAATCCTTAATGGATGATTTGAGGGCTTGAATAGTATGAAAATTTAGTTATGTATATATTATAATAATTACATGAAAAACATGTTTCTACATTTCAGAATATGAGAACCTACACTGTATATACACAGCTACATGCAAAGCCCTCATCATGTTGCTGAAGATTATCTTTGGCTCTTGGGGGGAAAATCTTCAATTTCAGCCCAATTGTTTTATATTTGTCAAAATGATGGTATTCCTAACAACCTGTATTTAAAACAAGCCAAAGTTTAAAAAGATTTTTTTTTTTTTAACAATACAGTTCAAGTTTGGAGGATTTTTTTTATTCAATTAGAACGTTTTAAAACAACAGCCAGTCTATTTACGAAAGAAGTTACTCATCTAGAAAAAAGTAGACAAAAAATCAATCCCAAATCAGTTATCTCCAGGGATATAACCTCCTGAAAAATGCATGTAATTTGAGAACATCCCTTCATAAAGTTGCTTATAATACTAAACTATTTGAGGAAAAGGGTAGAATCTTAACATAATAATGAAATCACACAGCCGTATTGTAGTGACCATAAGTTATTTTTCTCTCCGCTGTGCTCATTAATAAAAAATGGGGAAAATGTAGAAAAAAAAAAATTCCTCATTTTTGGACATTGCATTTGAAGAAGGAAATAAATAAGAAAAAAAAAAAAAAGAAAAAAGTAGATTTTAATTTTATATCTAAGAAACCCTTGAGGTGGAAAGTTAGGGAAAGCTGCATGGGTTCGTAGCACACAAAATGTCGCTTGAATTTTGCTGCTCAGTAGTTTGATATACTCATTTGCTGATGCGAAATGACGAGGGCTTAGAAAGCAGGGTTTTGTTTTTTAGCTGTCTGTAGACCTAGTGGGGCCTTACAGAACCCAGTCAGCAGGTCATTAACTCTGGAGAAAACAGCTTGCATTAATATGCTCTAATCCGGTATAATTAGTCAAATTACTGCACGCCGACCGGCTTGTCATGTGTTGTCAGATTTGGCATGCAGGCAGGATCGCCAGGGTCCCTCTGGAATGCCACCCTGGATCAGGGAGAAGGGCTTGTTTGTAGTACTGTGGATTTCTTGATGAGGAAGGCAAATGGAATCAGCAGCCACAGCCTTACAGAAAAGAAAGAAAGGAAAAAAAAATATAATAATAAAAAAGATCTGTCATTATTTTGTTGAGAAATAGGGAATTCATGTCATGGGAACTATTTATAGTTGATACCTACTGTTAGAAATGGAAGCTGTTCAGTTGCTTCTTACAGTTTCTATGTATCTAACAAAACTGGAGATCCGCTGTACTATATAAGATTAGCATTCATAAAAAGATTTAAAATAAATAATTACAAGAGGATCATCCACAAATTACCCACCACACTGTGACACAGATTATTAAAGTACCAGCATGTGTGGAGGTGTGTGTGTATGTATGTGCTTGTGTGTGTGCATGTGCCCCTTTTTCCAGTAGGGGAGGAGGTTATTAAACTATAAAAGGGCCATATTAGCATAAATTTACAAGAGCTCTTGTTCTGGCGGCATGATAAAAACCTGTGTTACCTTTGCATTAACACTGAATTGCTTGTTGTGCTTTTGGCAATGACAGATAAGTCAGTGTAATTCCCCATCGCAACGGAAATGATGCTCCAGATTCCAAACGCATCCTGAAGATGTCACTGACAATAATCTTCAAAGAACGGCCAGTGAAAGTGGGCTGTATGTTTGCAGGATGATATACTGCAAATGACAGGAAGAATTATGTGAGTGAAGACGAATCTGTAACATATTATTAAGCAATTTCACGAGAATAACAGGGATAAAAGGATAATGGATGAGGGTGTCATTATTACCTTCATGTAGAGGGAAAGCAAAAGCAAAGGTAGAGAGACAAGATTAATTGAGGAAGGGTGAAGCATTCATTGCTCATCAGCTCTTTTGTACTCTCTGCTCCTGAAATTCCAGACAAAAAAAAAAAAATAAAAAAATTGCTCAGGGCTGCGTTTTAATGCAGCTGGCAAGACAGAGCCGAAAACTGACAGGGCACTTTTTAGTCACCTCCCTGTTTCCATAAACACACACAACAGCTATTGCTCCTGGAGTCTTCCTGTGGTCAGAACAGTAAACTGGTGGGATTTTGTTTTGTTTTTTTTTTAATCACTGCTACTGTTTTTAATTGTGCTTCCAAACTCGGCAGTTTTATCTGTTGATGGTGTGGAACTGAACAGGTCATTCCATATGCATTGTTTACATCACACAGTTGCACATGTAAGCAGACTGTACATAATAGGTGTCAGCAGAAGGGCTTCTTCCGAACACAAAGGCAAGCTGGAGTGTCCTGTAACATTAGTGACAACATAAAATTATGTCAAGGTATCAAGATTTTACTGGGTTTTAATATACAAGATGAAGAAACAGGAAATGATTTGGCAATTGGGTAGATCAATCCTGCAGTATTAACTCAGGTATAATTCCTGTTGAAGTCAAGTTTTGCTTACAGAGAGAGTTATCACTGGGTCAATAATTTCAATTACCATCCTTCTTTTCTCTGTGTTCTCCGAGTAGAAGCTGATTTTACTGCAGAATATAGTTTAAAAAATACTCCATTTGCTTTAAAAAATCTTGGTATATAATAGAATTAAAAAAATATTTAAATACTGTATAGATATAGAATGTTTTCCCCTGATAATGACATTTTCTCTGTGCTTTTAATTTCAAAAGCAATGTCAGGGACCTGGATAATTAAGAACATATAACTGTTTGTATTCAGAGAATGGATTCTGGGTTTTAAGCCTTCATAGCTTTTAAAAAAAAAGTATTAAACTTTCTCGGTTTTATTTTCTGAGTTTACTTCAGATAAAGAGTAGTTTTGATAAACAGAGTTGCTTTGGGTTGTTTTTTTTCCTTAACTGATAAAAATTCTTCTGAAGTTTTGACACCAAAATAGAGGGAAGGAGATTAATTTCTCAGCTGTGCTCTGTAGGAGGAAAAAAAAAGAAATGGGTTTTTTTTTTTTTTAGGAATTCAGTACTGTGAGTGACACAGATGAAAACCTGCACTTTGATAAGAAAAAAGTAGTGGGGAGTATGCCTTGACTGACTGTTGTCTCTAGTAGTGAAAAGTGGGTTTGATTTCATTAAGTTGTGTATTTCTTTAACTGAACTGCTCACATATGGTAAAGGGCATATACAGGATTTCTTATAGAATAGCTACGGTCAACAGCACAGGCTCAGTCACTGGCAGAGTCTGAAACTGAGACACTGGGGGAGAAGGATTTTTTCTGCTACCTCATGCGTAATAGAAAGATAAACAGAGAGAAATACTGGAGGACAGAAAGGGGTCAGGAGCTGGATTAGGTTGGGAGAGGTCTGCATTTTACTGAAGTGGGCTTATTGATTATTGATAAATATATATGTGAAAAGAGGAGTTAGCAGTTTTATTCAGTGTTACATTTTGGTATATAAGCACAAGAATATGAGAAGGTTGTTTCAGGAGAGTGAGTGCCATGCTACCCAGGAATCAAATGATGCTTTGAGGAGTCTCAGAGGACTCTGTTCAGGTTTATTCCAAAGGTTTTCTTAGTAATCTGCATGATCTCATGCTTAGATCTATCACAATGTCTATGACAACAACCTGCTTGAACAATGTAGCTTAGAAACTGGGTCATCCTACAGGCAGAACACGTTTCTGTGCTTGATAGTTCAGATCATGTTCCTTTTTGTAGATGTTACTTGTTCATAGTATATAGTATACTTGTGATGTTTGAAGATCTAAAATAACTTCTATTATCAATAAATAATTATCAATAGATAAGAGCAGTGATCAGATAACCCCTGTGAATTTTGTGATTTCTGTTCAAAGCAGTTGTTCAGACTGCACAAAATCTCTGACTGAATTAAGTGTAAGAAATTGTATTGTCATATTGTGGTGCTTTGACCACAGTGCTAGTGCTTAGACTGCTTAGTATCAGCAAAGTCCTTTCCCAAGACATTTTTGGCTCAGTGAGAGGATGGGAAGATTGTGGTCCTAACACCCACCTCTCTTGTCCTGAAGGGAGGGAAATCAGTCTGTCCATTGTCTCTACTTTTCCTCTAGGTTGGCCTTTTCTGTTCCAGTGTTCAGCAGTATAATGTCTTGTAATAAGCCCCTGCAGGACTGACCAACAATCATGGAGAAAGTGGGAATCTAATTGTGTTCCCCTTGTCCTATCACTGTTCAGTGTAATGTTTGTTTGACTTTATTGAGCCTGTGTATTAGGGGAAGGAGGTGAAGAGAAAAGCATTTTGCCTCCAGAGATTTTATTTTGCTATGACTAGTGATGCTAAAAAGAGCACAGTGGAATTTTTCATGACTCAGTCCTTAACCTAAGACACCAAGAAATGTATTTAGCTTTGCAGGTAAATGCAAACAAAAGCAAGTTTGTAATTTTTTCTCTACTGGTTGATCTAGCAGTCTGCTAAAAATTCTGTACATTTCAATTTTTCCATGTCAACATATGGCGTATGCCTCAGGTGGCTTACACTTACTGGTGATTATGTGCAACCAGGAAAGAATCCAGCTCAACAAGGTCATTCTCAGAAGAGTTTGCTTGACTCATCATTATAAAAGAAATCTCATTCTGTTACACCCAAACTGTTCATACATGGCCTGAACTAAGCAGGGTGGAAAACACTGACCCTGCAAAACTGGCTTTATCAAAAGTTTTGGACAAGTATGAACTGTTGTGTTCATATTAAACTGAAGAGTAATTCTTGCCCAGAGAACCAGATGACATCCTGAGAAGCCATTGTATGGCATTGCCACCTTTCAGGGTGTATTTACAGAATGCAGCAATACTGTAAAAGATCAGGTTATATATAAGAATATTAAGTTCCAGCTAACTTTAATTGTGTTACTCTTTATACCATCAGGAGATTTACTTTAAATATTTGTTGAAATATCTGGTATTTCACTTAAATATTTTATTTTTTCCACCTTCTTGCCCTCTAGTGGTCAAACAAGATGATTATGGTCGGAGACCAACACTCCTGGGACAGCAATTACCCATAAGTGGGTTTTTTCTTTACATGAAGTGATGTTTGCATGTAAAATAGATCTTGGGTTGGTTTACTCTTTGGCTGGGATCTATTTAGTTTTTCTGTACTGATGTAGAAAAATGTTAATCCCTGGTGTAAGCTTACAAAAAAATTGGAATCTTTTCAGGAGTAATTTGCACAGTGTCATAAATAATGATCCCGGTGGGACCAGGATGAATATTCCCATATTCTAAGTTTTTAATCATGTTTTGTAAGTTATATTTGTTGATTCATTCCACTATAAAATGATAAGTGTTTCAAATGTTTGGGTTTTTACAGAGCTAGTTGACATTTTCCATTGGAAAAATTAAATGGTTTTTTTTATAAATATTAAAAATACCCATTTTTTTCTGTTGGTAGAGAAAGCTGTTCCAACATCAAGCAACTGAATTTTAAAAAAGCTCTTCCAAGAATAATGCTCTCACTAGATTTTTTTTTTTTTTTTTTTTTTTTTTTTTTTTTTTTTTTTTTTTATTTGGTTTATACACTTTTTTTTTTTTTTAAATTTTATTAAAAAAAAATATTATTTAA
>JANHGN010005254.1:0-19034 GCA_024605025.1 Megaceryle maxima | reverse complement strand
AGTTGTGGGGGTTTTTTTTAAGGAGGTTAATGTCAGACTTCAAAAAATAAATTTTTTTTTTTTTTTTTTTTTTTTTTTTTTTTTTTTAGTTTACCACAGAATTTCATTGTAAAAAGCATTTTCTCAGCCTGAGGGAATATTAAATATTCATTTGACAAGGATGGACGAGGGAGCTTCAGAGAGTTTCTCTTCTCTCCTTGGCAACTGCCTTCACAAAAAAAAGTCTGTCATAAGAAGCTATATCTAAGCTCCTGACCTGGAAATCTGGAACACCAAAGCTGTTTTACTTTTGTTCATTTTGATAACATAGGTGTAGGTACTGCAGCTTAACTGAAATGAAACAGTATTTCTTCTTCCTGTCTTTTGTTCAAGGTTGGCACACATGAGATAGACTCATAGTTGTTGTCTCTTGCAGGTAATCTGTCTTCCAGAAGTTGGTGATGGTGAATGAAGAATAAAATACAAATAAAAATCCTATTCAAACTAAAGGACCACTGTATATGGGGATGACAGGGGCTTATTCTGTATTGGAAGAAACACAACTTTGCTAGCTTAGTTAAAATAAAATAATAGTTGACGCTATAATTGCCAGTGTTGAGGAAGACGTGATGAGTTTGATGAAAATTACAGTAGTGGACACATAATTCAGAGCACTTAAAACACTGGAAAGATAAAACTGAAAAAGTTATTAGGGTTATTGGACTGCTGGAGGGGCAGATTGTGAATATACAACACAGTGCTTTTAAGTATATGTCTCCAAACCTTTGAATCATGTAAAAAGATGAAGATTTGCTTTTGGTTAGGTGTCACTTACTTACTGACATTACTCAGTCAAGACAAATCTGTTCAAATGCAGAGTGAATACTTTGTGAAATGCAAAAGATTGAAGTAGGAGGGTTAAACTTAGAAGAATGAAAAAGGATAAATCTGTAGAAGTTTCTTGTTTCTTTAGGAAAAAAAAAAAGAAAATTAATTACCACATGGCAAAGACAATTCCTCGTGTTGCCAGGTAACAGAGCCATTTAACAGATAGATGGGATTTTGATATGTAAACTAAGGACATGCCAGAGCTCTGCTCTTTAATGTTCTAACTAAAATAGTGCTGTCCAGATAGTCGTAGCTAGGCTTAAGTACAGGATAAAAATGTCTTTAGAAAATGAAAAGGTATCTCAGTACCAAAATTACAGTATTCTCAGAAACCTTTCTGGTCATTGATAAAGGCAAAAATAAAAGCATTTAATTTCAGGAAGTGGCCATTGTATTCAGAAAGCATAACTCTGAGGATCATTTCAGACTTTGAAAAAAAAGAATCTATTGGAACTTTGGAGTGTATCTGTGGTAATGAAGCAAAAAATGAGCCAAATCTACTATATATAAGTACAATGCAACCACATCTCTTGCTGGTCTTGATGTTTGACATCATTAGTACAAATGGTAAAGAATAAAGAAGTAAATTAGGGAATAAGTGCTTAGAAAAGAAATTTAAAAATGTATAAAACAAAGCCCAAGAACAAAGTTATATTACATGTTAGTGGATATATGCATCTTTCACTAGATATACACAAACCTTCACAAATGCTACACGTACCAATTGATACTTTCATGGAGGAATCAGGTTAGAATTAAAATACTATAACAGAAATCTGGTTTCTAAAGGCAAACAACGAATTCCCATTGAAAACAGTAGATTAAATTCACATACCATACATAGGCATTAATGAATAACTCCAAAGGGCTGTTTTAGAAAAAGGAAATACTAAGCAATAAGCAACAGTTCTTTGCAACAGGCTGAACAGGTGCCTGTTCTTACCGTAAAGTTAGTAACTGAGAATAGATAGGATTTTTATAGGCTGTTTCCTCATTTTCTTTATAGCACCTGATTTTGTGATTATTGCAATTGCAGAAACAATGATCAAAATAAAAGGACCAGAATATCCTTTTGCATCCTTTTGCTATGAGATACCAAAAAATGGTATCAGCAAAAATAAGCCTCAATGCTAAAATGTTTCTCCGGTGGGGATAATCTATCAGGGTTTCTAGCAGAATGAAAACTATTATTTCTGAACTTCTAGTTAATGCAGTACTTCAAAATCCCAGCTGTTTATCAATTAATTAATTATCAATAATTGAATAATTACTGAAGTAGTTTATGATTTAAAATATCTTGACTCTTAATTTTAAAAAATGGAAGGATCTTGATTATATCACAGATAAAATTGAAATAATGGACCTTTCATATCTGAGCCAAGTAGGAAAGCACTTCAGTAATGGTTCTACTTCTCTTTTGTAGAGCTTTTCATCCGAATATCCCAAGCTGCTTTACTAAGCTAATCTAAGTAAGTGCCACCAATAAATGTTTTTCCATATTACAGAACTTTAAGATGTAGAGACTTCTCCTTCCCTCTTAGGGTGACAGCTTCATCTTACTACAGTGCATCCAAGGAAATTTTTGTTCTTGGTCCATCATCTGGCCAGTGAACCCATTACTGTCTTTAAAACATACCCAGATTTCTGAGTAAATGATGAAAGGGTTTTACAAGAAGAAATGAGCTTTAAACCAAACAACTACAGCTGATATTAAAAATTAAAAGTGTGCTCTGTTCATTGTAGACATTGTTGGTTGATTGGTTTTTATTTTATTAAAACCAGCTTATTTAAAGATATATATAGAATTTCATGCTTAGTCATGAAGTTTCAACCATTAAGACATTCCTAGAACAAGAAGTCTTCATGACTCTTTTTAGGAGAAAAACTCATAAAACTATCAAAATAATGGGCACTGACTTTAAGTATCAACAGCAAACTATTGGATGGAGCACATCATAATTTTGGCTTCAGATAACTAGGTAACATAATTTCAGTGGTGTTTTTTGTGAATTAAGTGGTTATTTCAAAGTTTTTATGAATAATGAAGTGTACAATACATACAGTCTGTAAAAAAATGTAAAATAGCCAGTCCTTTATTCATGTGGTATGAGAAAGTGAAATGCTGGGGGAAGAAAAAAACAAAAAAAGAGTGTAACTTTTTTAAAGGGTTCAAATTCAGAAATAGGATATTGCTTTGTTTTGGCTTTTACAACAAGAAGAAAGAATCCTGCAACAATGTCAGCAATTTCTGCTCTAAACTGTAGATATCTAACAATGGAATGTTTAATGCATTTCTTGAAAATAGTGTTAGAGGAATGTTATGGAGGATGACAAAAATGGGTAGTATATCTTGGGCAGGAAAACAATACAACAGAAATACTGAAATAATTGAAATTATTTGATATTGATATGATAATCTGATATTTCTAGGTCTAATAGACAGTTAAGAGGAGTGTAATTGAGGATAGTAATTGAATTATAGACTCTTTCCTTTCCTCTGATTTCCTATCCTTTCTACTGCTTTACTGGCGTGCTGCCTTAAGTCATTCATTTCATAGCCGGCTAAATGTACCTCTGTGAAGTTACAATTGCTTTATACTTGAGTAAGAAGAAGAGGAAGAAAGAGGCAAACAGTTTATGGCCAGCATACAATGTGCTTTTTGTGCTGATCTATAATAACTAAGCTGTGGTATATATCAAGATGTTGTAAATGCATTAACTGTGAATCATCTAAAATGTTAATAGATAGGATATAGTTACTATTAAACATTTTTCTTTAGAAAAAAAAAGTAGGACGACTAGAAACATTTTTGAAACAAAAAGGGAATTCCTGAACTTAAGGAACTAATTCTTTGGTTAATCTGCTGGCTGCTTTAGATCTGGTTACAATGATATACATGTCATCTTTTAGCTTTTTAAACCTGAGTGTTTTTCTCCCCTTTTCCTCTGCATGTTAAGAACCTATGTATTAACAAAAATGAAGTATCGGTAGCAGCAAAATACATTCAAAGGAGGGTGCTAAAATCTTCACAGTCATTGTTCTTAACCATCTGAATATAACATACATGATACCAGCTGCATCCTAGCATCTGATCTCAATGAAAGACTGAAGGATAATTTGGTTTATTTAGCTTATCAGACAGCTAAGCAGTAACTGGATCACTGTCTAATTACTGACGCAATGAAAAGTTATCTGATACTAGAAGACCAGTACAGACAAAGGTGTCATGAGATCTAGTGGCTAGAAGCTGAAGTCAACAGATTTCAAAGTCAAAGTAAGGTACAGGTTTTTATCCACTGCCAGAATTTAGCATATGAAATAGTGGTTCCACAGCTGGTCTGTGACTGAGTGGAGGGAGTGTATAGTCTTGTTTGTGTGTCTGGATGACCTCTAAAGAAATCAAGTGCCTTCCTTACTTTAAGGCTGTGTTTAGTTAGTGTGGAGAGTTGAGGTGAATGAAACAAATGCCATCAACCACATCATTGCTCTAAGTTTTGTCTCTGACTTCTTATGTAGACAGTCACATGTCTCAGTGTATTCCTCTCACCAGTTTTCATTAAGGCAGTATATTTGAATGGTCTTCAGTGTGCTGAAGCAAATTTTTACTGCTACTATTGTTACCATCATCTCTGAAATAGACTCATCATGGTTATGAGAAAAAAAGTAATGAAAACCAAATTAGAAAAAATCCATCTTTAAGCACCAAGTATACAAACTTAAATGAGGGTTTTTTTTCTGTATGTTACTCATGTTATGTATGTTATCTCATGTTACTAACTTGAAGCTCCATCAGTGAAAAAACCTCAAAGAATACAATTTCCATTGCCTCAAGCATGAAAGATTGTGGGCAGCAGCAAGATATGGTCTCCCTAACATTCTCCTATACCAGAAGTTGAGGGAGGTCAAGACTACAGAAAGCAAAAGCCTCAACTGGATGAGTGAGGAACTGCAAGCTGGTGTACCATCGGTTTCTATGTACCTAATTGGAGAACAGAGAAATTCAGTCTCTCCAGTCTCAAACCTTTTTGTATATTCCTTTAGTGAAGGTGTTTGTTTTGTTTCATTGTTTCACTGAGGCTGCAACAATCTTAGTAACTGCAGCCTAGGGAAAGGTACGGCTACAGAGCCTGGAAAATGCAATTGGGTGTAGTGAGGGGATGGTCCCCATCCCAAATGACTGATTCATCATAGGATGAAGTGTCAGTGTCTCAGCTATGGGCAGAGCCTACCTGAGCAAAGGTGAGGGCTGAAGGCAGCCTTTCAATAGATGAAAAGGATTGGAAAAGGGTTGTTTTACAATGCATGATACTGCTGGAATGAAAATTCACAAGATAAGTTAATAAAGCTAATGCCTAATTAAATTGTGTCTTTTTTGTCTGTTTTCCTGAACATTCAGAAGTGTGAAAGAAGAGTGAAAAGGATTATTTCGGTATTAATATCTAGTCTTAAACCAACACCTTCAATTAAGAAACTGGAATATGAGAAACTGGAAAAGCAATGTTAATTTTTAACTATTTTCTTTTAAAATATTTCCACATTCATTTTAAGGTGCAAAAATACAAACTGTAAGTTTTGTTCATGGTTTGGGATATTAGACATGCACAACTTTAGAAAAAAATATTGTGCCCACATACTTTTCTATCTAATTTCTGCATTTATTAATGGACTGGAGGGAATTCTATTTTAAGACCCTGAAGTGGATGTGGATTGCAACTTATATTATTTTGGTTGTATCTTGCACAAGATAGCCTCAGCAGTAAATCTGTTCTCTAATACATAACTGACAACTGTGTCATACACATTGTTGGAAGAACAACAGTTTACACTACCCTGTGCTTGCTTGTAGAATTTTAGGTTTTTTGAGGAAAGTAAGTTGATGTGACTCATGAGAAACAGATCTTAGGAGAGTATTATTAGACGATGGTACTTACTGGTATTCTTCTAACAGCTGTACTTCATTGGATTTTTAAAAAACAAGTTCATATTTTAACACATGTTTTTTAAATGTTAAAGAGATAACAATTAACTGTACTTCACTGATAGGTGAAACTTACTATCTTCTTATGCAATATTTTAATTAAAAAACTCCTGCTAACAACTGCCACCTTGACTTTCTTTAAAGGTCCTCGCCTATACAGAAGGACTTCATGGAAAATGGATGTTTAGTGAGATTCGGGCTGTTTTTTCAAGACGTTATCTTCTCCAGAACACAGCTTTGGAAGTGTTTATGGCAAATAGAAGTACGTCTTTGTTTATTTTGTTGCATAAAAACATTCTAGTAGTTATTTTGTATGTTATTTATTAATCTGAGACTTTAAACTCTATGCTTCTTCTGATGAAGTGCTTATGTCTGTGTTCAATAATGCTTACTCTTGCATGTATTCATTGCATTTCATATTAAAATCAATCACATAAATCAATCTCACTGCTTTCTGTGCAGCAGTATGATTTATTTATATAAACAGATTATTGCAATTGGTAAATGCCTCAGATGTTTGATCGGAAATTTGCTTTTTCTATGGTCTCACTCCTCCCTTTTCTGTAAATATTTTAGTAAGTATCTAAAAATATATTTCCTTTTCTAATTACAAAATGAGTTAAAGTAAAAAGGAAAAGATCAATAAATGAATCCGCTCAATTTTCTGTATGTGCTGCCCTGAATCAGAATTGAGTGATTGGTGAAGTGTGTCAGTAGTCTTTTGGCCTGAGGAGCTCTGATACAAGTTTGGATTTCAACAGGAGGGGGAATTAAACAATTTCTGGCCCTGTGTGTTTTAATACACCAGTTAGAAGACTAATAGCCATGCCAAATATTGAACAGCTTCCCAGCCTGTTAAGAGGTTATATGGGTTAATGGTAAGCTGCAGTTCCCCTGAAGTAAACTTCACTCAGGACTTCTACAAAATAGGGGAGTTAATGCCAAGATGTTAATCAGCTAATGATACATAGGTATGAAGTATGCCGGGAGTTTCTGTTGTGACTTGGATCCCCAGGAGGATAAAAGTAGAACTGACTTATCTTCCCAAATAAGAACCAAAGAGCATGTTAAAAGTATATTCAGGTAGAGAAATAGTCTTCCTAGTTCATGTTACTGACCATTCAATATTTTCTCTTCTTCATTTAGCTTCTGTTATGTTTAATTTTCCTGACCAAGCAACAGTGAAAAAAGTTGTGTACAGCTTACCACGTGTTGGAGTAGGAACCAGCTATGGTTTGCCACAAGCCAGGTAATTTGATTAAAATGTTTTGATTATATTGTACTAGTTATATTGTACAAATGATATTTTTGAATATGCCTGTACTAAAACCTTATTCCTGTAATAAAAAACTCTATATTTTTTCTTAAGGTTAGTTTGAGAAACAACAACCTTTATATATTCATATGGCCTGTTATTGTGGAATAGAAGTCTAAGTACTGTAAATTAGACCTTTTTTTTTAATCATTACAGGAAATAAGTACCTTCCAGTGAAGGACCAGAAAAACTTATCTCTTCAAAGTCTGTTTTTTGGTCAAGTTTTATAAATGTAAAGATGAATGTTCAGTCTTGCTGTGGTTCTTATGCAGGACATGGAAGTAAATTTGACTAGGTTTTGTGTTTGTTGACTGAAAATTATTTTTTATATGTATTTTCTCACTTGTCTTTTATATGAATGTGTGTGGGGGGTGTTCCTTCATTGCTCATTAGTATAGTGGCTATTTTGCGATTTTAAAATTTCTTCCATTCATTAGTATAATACATTCTTCTTCTGTTTTCAAAATAAGGAGGATATATACTTTGGAAAAGACCAACTAAGGTTCAGTTTTAGAGATTTTTTACATACTATAGACAGGTACAGTTTTTAGTATCGTCAACATCAATATCAAATCAAGCTGTGTTCAGAAATAAGTCTGGAATTGTCAGATCCTATACTATAAAAGTATTCATATTTCAGGGATGGGTAAGATCATCTTCATGTGTACTTCCCTGAGCTGGAGGGGGAAATTTCCTGCCTCTAATTTTTTTCTTTTTTTTTTTTTTTTTTTTCATTTAGAAATGTCTATTCAGACCTAAAATTGGTTTTGAGTGTGTATCAGAAAAAGTTTGTTGAAAAATGTTTAGGTTCAGGATTAATTTCTGGTTAAAATGAAAGAATGATGGATAAAAATAAAGGAGCAAGGAAACAAGAGAAAATTCACAAAATATGGTGCTTTGAGTTACGATCTCCATTTGGCTTGACTTGGTCAAAAGCCAATGACTTAATCATCAGTAAGATGTCTGGCATGTGCCTTTCTATTTTTTTAAGTAATTTCATACAAACTAAAACTTCATATTCTCCTTGTTTTATCCCACTGTAGAATGTGGAAATACTCTGAAGTGTCAAAGCATTTGCAGGATTGGAGAGCTATCTCATTCCCAGCTCAACATCATTCCCTGTCATGAGCTCAAGAGTCTCATGCTGCCTAAGGCTTGATCTCCTGAATGTGCAGAAGTTCTTAGGCAAACTGCCAAATTTCTCAAGTTTTCACTGAGATCAAGGGGAAGCTGGGGCATTTCTTTGGAAGGTGCATCTTGTTAATATTTGCGTTGCTCTTCCAAATACTTAAATTAAATGAATTGCTGTCTCTAAATGGAAAGTAGTAGCATTATTTTCTGAAATAAAAATGGCCACACATTCTAGAACAAACAAAATGCAAATTCCTCAATCAGAATTTCATATCTACAGTGACATTTTTTACTTTTGAAATTCATATCCTTTGTGCATTATTCAGTGAATAATTGTCTGAAAAAGTTTCTTGATATATAATTATTTAGAGAAGTTTCAGCTTCAATATTATATGCAGTTATTTCCATACCTTTTTGATTAAAGTTCAATTTGAATCGAAAATGGGCTTGCTAGCCTTCAGAATAAATCTGGCATATGGTAGTGAAGTTGTTTTTATTTCTTTTTTATATATAATCATGATATGATTTATGCACAATAAGACTGTGTAATCATGTGGGTTTTTTTCTATCTACATACTCTTACTGTTTTCAGTAAGATTTCAGTGAAGTAACTGAGGGAAAATTTGGCTCTGTAACTGTTCTGTAGTTAATATTTTGTTGATGTTAGAATATAGTTTCCCTTCTTATGAATATACAGGTTTGGGGATGTTAATTTTAAAAATTATGCTTATTTGTGTCACTGACATAAGGAAAAATTATGCTGAGTAACCAAAAGGAGCTGTTACAATGAGTAAAAACTTATTCTTTTTTTTATGACCATTTTTCCAGATTAAGCTGTACCTTAAAATATTTTAACAAAAGCAGATTTTCTGGTTGTTTTGTTTAAGTTCTTCAGGTTTTCAGGTTTTTTTGTAAGTAATATTTCCTTTCAGATAGGACTGTGATAAACTTTTAATATGAAATTAATTACATTATCATAAAGAATTGTGTTCACGATGGAAACATTCTGAAGGAGTAAATTACTTTTAATTCAGTATGTGGACTTTAAGTGCATTTCTGTTTTCATGGAGAAGTCTTACAATTAACAAAGATGGGAGGAAATGGGAGGGAAAAAAAAAGAAGTATTTATGATCTTCTAATTCATTAGAAATGGTCAAATTGGTATCTCTCCCAAGACTGTTACAGACCTGCTGTTCTGAGCATCTTTAGTTTGAAACTTTGCTGCCTTTCCCAACAGCCTGTCTAATGTTTTGATTCAAGAAAGCATTCAAGCCTGTGCTTAATGTTACAAAGAAGTAATTGCATCCTTATAATTAGTCAAATGTTGGAAGTTCATTCTGGTTTGGTAATCAAATGAATCTGTCTTTGATAAATGCATTTTCACTGTTCCTGAAAATATGTTGCATTGACTGCAGTTTCCTTATGACCTTGCCATATGATACAACTGGGCAGGCAGTACTGTGCCTTTTGTTTAACTTATTTCTACAGCTCTGTATGATTCTACATAGGTAAAGTAATACCTACATTTTTACACCACTATTAGCAGGCCACTTTTTAGGGTTTTAACAACTCAGGTGTAATTTACTGATGCATTTTTGTTGAGGATAACATCATAACTTAGAAACAAACTGTAAGCTGCCTGACAGTTTTATAAACATACAGAGATCAAAGAATTGATAAAGATACAGTATCATACTTCACCACTAAACATGTGCTAGCACCTTCTGCAGAAATTCTGTGGGCTATTAATGCATTTGGTAAATCAATGGCTCCAGTGATTAAAACTAGAAATACGAATAATGAAGTTTTTGCTGAAAGAAAACATATTTTGGCTAGTACAGTAACTATATTCAACGCCAGCTCAGCTCCGCTACTTTTTCCACATCAATAACTTGGTGATGAATTTCCAGATCTCAGTATAGCTGTTTGTGGAGGTTGGATTTTAGGAAGGAAAAGTGATAGAAAAGCTACGGTTTGATGTCATCAAAGCATAAAACACCTTTTAGAGTTTTGATTAAAAGTGAATATTGATGAGTCTCTTGTCAGAAGCCAGCGAGTTTCCCAAGCCTTTTTTTTTTTTTTTTGTAGCAGGAGCAACACAACACAAAATGTCATGCAGGTGCTACATTTTTGGTGATACTTGAAGATTCTTTGTATGAGATTGGATTGTAGCTAACTAACTTTTAAGTGATTGCAAAAGGGTGATGCTCAAAATACAGGATAGATAACATCCCTTCATTTAACAAAATGTCATGAAGTGTTTTCTGAACATCTTTCAAGCATATAAAACCAGAAGAATTGTATCATCCCCTTGTACACCTGAAAGTCTTCTGCAGTTTCCACTTTGAGTAGGTATTTCACAGTTTCCTAGAAACAGAAGAAGCACATTCATTTGTGCATCTTCATATTATTGGTGATGGCATATTGAAGGAGAGAAAAGGTTTGATCAAAGTTGGGTGGATTTAGCAAAACACAAAACAGTGAGTCTTCCTGTGTTAACTGAAGAAAGCAGGTGTGGAACCAATTTATTGTGCATAATTTTTTTCCAGTCTCTGCTGAAACAACTGTGAATCTTTCAAACACCTTAAATATGAATAAGGATGTTTTTAAGTATATTTTGTTTTTCTGTAGAGTTCGCTCAAATTGGGCATTCAAATATGAAGTCCAGCACTTGACAGTTTATAGATTTTTCAGACTCCCTGGGACATTGTGGGTAAAGTCTAAAAGCAGCTACTAAGGTGTACTAATGCATAAATGTTGTTTTGTCATTGTTGAAACAGAAAGTCTGCAACAGAAATGTTTTGTAAATTTAATGAACTCCTTAATATTTTTATTAGCTGAATTTATTAATTTGTATGTAGCATTAGTCATAGTTTACTGGGAACAGTAAGTTTTTGAGAGTTCCACTACAAAAGTAATTGTTATTCTATAAAATGTAATATGAGGTATTACTACACTCAGATAATTCTCTAGATAAATTGTTTGAAAGAAGCATAATAGAAAAAAAAAATTTGTAGTGTCTCCTATGTCCTAGTAAAGTCTATTTATCAAGACTAGAGTCTTACTGTAAAATAAGGCTAACCAAGCTGTTAAGACTTATGTACTGCTATTTTGAGTAAATAAAAAGATTTTAAAAAAAAAGAAGAAGAAAGAGTACCTACATTTGCATGGTCATTTTTGTATGCTCAGTTCATAAGCCTAAGCATGGAAGATGTTGACAACATGCACATTGACAATTTAGACATATAATTGTGATAACTGTACACTCCAGTTGCATTCCAATACTCATCCTTTTTCCACAAAGAGGGTTTAGTGCATATGTAAGACTACGTACATACATCTTTAGAAGTAAATGGTCCACATTTTTGTAATCACTGCCCAATATGATACTTTGTATATTACAGTATTTTAAAGAAATACTTATCATTCAGAGTCTAGACTATTTCTAGACTATTTCTAAACACTGTGTTTAGTGTGACTGAAAGCTAAAGCATTGGGTGTCCCTATTTACGCTTGGCGAGCTGTAGAAATAGTATGTGTATTCTTTAAATTCATGAATAGCCTACACATTAGGGATCCTCTTATTTTTAACATGTATAAACATTTTCTCTATTTTATTTATAAGATTAAAGTCTTTGTAAAAAAATGTATCTGAGGAGATGATTTTTTTCTCCTTCCAAAGGATTTCCTTGTCTTTTTTTTTTTTTTTTTCAGTAAGGACTATTTTCTCTAGAAATGAATTGTGAGCAGTGAGGCTATTTCTGCTTGTAGATGCATTAGTCTAGACTGAACCTAGTTCCTTGTATTTTACCAACCAGGGGCAGTATATACTATGGGTGATTTAGAACTTTGTGCACAGTACTAAGTTATTGTGATACAGAAAAGTTGAAGTTTTCTGCTTTTGTTTTCTCTTCCTTGGCACAATAGTTTAGTTGTTTCTCCCGTATCCAGTCCTGTAAATTTTAGAAAATGTGTGGAAATTGAGCATCTTAGAAGCTTCTACTCCTCTTTCAAATTTGAATGAAATGTAATTCAGAAGCTATTATGGAGAGACAGGCAGATGGACATGTGAGGAGATAACTGAATAAACCTTGTTTCTTTCAGAAATCAGGATATAAATAGAAATCTCAAAACTTACTGGTATTAGGAAGGGTAACTGACCATGGAGGAGGTGCACAAATTGTGGAATAAATATCTTCAACTCATGTGCTGTAAATATATGGCACTTTAATCTATCATTCACTCACTTTAATGAACTTACCTCAATGTATTCTTTTGAAACAGGGAAATGGTATTCCTCTTTTATTCCTGCTGGACAAGCCAGGCACCAGGAGGTCTGCAGTTTCTTTTACTTCCAGTATTTTAACCAGATTCAGAATAAAATAAAATGCAAAATATATTATTCTGAATTATTACAGTGCTATAGTACTGGTAAAATAAAATAAAGATCTTAATTTTAGTAATTTCTCAACTAAGGATAATGGTGTCTTCTTGACTTCATTAAACGAAATAGAAAAGCCTCTGAGAGAATCTGTAATTAATCACACTAATAACATTGCCCTACATCTTAACATTTAATGAGGCTCTTAAAAAAAATAATTCTTTAAATGTATTTCCTAGGCGAATCTCTCTGGCCACTCCCCGACAGCTTTATAAATCCTCCAACATGACTCAGCGCTGGCAGAGACGGGAGATATCTAATTTTGAATACTTGATGTTCCTCAACACTATAGCAGGTAACGCTTCTGACTACTTAATGCTTGATAATATGTTTGTGGTTGTCAAAGTCTTAAGCACCATGACTTGGTAGAATACTCTTATCCCTTTAGAATTCAGCTGCAGCTTTATGATTTATTCTGAAACACACACATTAAATTTTATCAGAAAATGCTCAACTTCTCACTGAGATTTTAGATTCAAGTATTGTTGTGAAGGCTGTTCCTTGCTCCCTTTCTACCATTTCCTCTGCTGACAGCTTTGTCTGAAGCTTTATTAGAGTCAACAAACCATTGCCAGAGAGTGTCTGGAAATAATAATGGGAAAATGTAATTTCGCTACTTCATCATCCTCAGCAACAGCAACTAGACAGCAGAATAACAACAGTACGCTGCCTAGTACAGATGTCACCTGGATTGTGGTATGATTAGATTACAGCATCTTTTCTCATTTAGTTCTGTGAGCTGAAATATAATATCAGATTAGGTATTTAAAATGAGAAGTAACTGCCATAGACATCCATTCGTTATTGGCAAAAGAAAAGCTTTTCTGGCAATTGTCAGTAATTAAAAATTCATGATGGCATTATTCCTTTCACCTTTCCCTTTTCTATGTGTTAACTCCTGTGGTAGTTTTAAATGTAAAAAGCAGCAGTTTTCTATACCATATACAAAGATTTCCAGGAGGTTGTCTACTATTATGATTGCTGCCTGTAGCACACATGCTGCTTATGAACCTGCCTGCAGAGAGCCTTCCTCAGACATTTCACTCCAGTGATCTTTAATTTGAAACCTAAATTAAATTCCACCAGACATCACTTTGTACTCCAGCATTACAACTCTCATCTTTACTTGGTCCAGACCTTTACGCTTGAGGTTATCCTCAGGCCAGACGTAAGACAAATATAAGTGTGAAAACCACAAGTAACACCTGTTACGCTGACCAGTCTGTGGACAGTCACCGCGTTCTTCCCAGTAGGGGCAGTGACAGATTTCAGGATCTGTCAGACTCACTTTGAACCTTTAGGCTTTGTCTCTGTGCTTATATGGTAGTCATCTTCCGTGCATGCAGTCTTAGAGACGTTGATAAATGTGTCATCAAATTAGCTCAGTGTGATACAGAAGTGCTACTGCTGAACAGTTGGAAATCTGAGGGCATGTTTACCTTGTGCAGTGGAGCACAAAGCAGAGTCCCTGAAGCTACTAGAGACCTGGACTGGAAAGTCCATATGGTACAGTCCAGCACAGGCTCACCAGCTTGGTTCTCAAGCATTATAGCCACAGTCCTGCAGATCTCTGCCAAAGGAAGAAGCCCTGCTGGGTGTTTATTACCTCTGGCACAGAGCCACAAGAATGCTGCTATCCTGCTTCTGGACACCGGGCCTGCCTCCAGCCGTGCTGTGTCTCTTGCACATCCGCTGCCCTTCTGGTGGTGAGGAAATGCAGGCAGAGCCTCACAGGCTCCCTGACTGCCTCACCCAAACTTGGAGAGTTCACTGGAGAGATGGGAGTGCTTGTCTAATACATTATTGACAGAACTGTCCTTCACTTGTAATTTCCTTCTTATGTATTCATTTCCTCGGTAAGCAGTGTGTCTAAACTCTTCAAATGAGAGTAGACAGGAGCTGAGCCCATTTTTGATAAATTACTTCTCATTTTAATTAGTTTAAAATTCCAAGGTCATTTATTTTTAGGTACATCACCAAAGCATCCAAACCTGGAAGACATCAGTATGTCTGAAATCAATCTGGAATTGCAGTGACACACTAAAGTATCCAGTAAACAAGCTTCATCCTGAAGAGATTTCTTCATACTATCTCAGAGGTCTCAAGAAAAAATGGTTTTTGATCTGTTGTTTGATACTAGTAGTGCTAGGTAGGCTTTATAGCCCAACACCTGGGTCATCTCACAAGGCACCTTTGTCTTAATGTCATCTAATGTCATTCACTTGCCTTATAACAGGATAGCCTGACATTTGTAATAGCAGGTACCACCTGCTATGGCCAAGGTTTGGAGGACTACTGACTATTTTTCTTGTGTCCATGAGCTTGTATTGTAATTGGAAAAGCTTACAGCAACTTGGTCAGTACTGTAGTAGTGTCAGTCTCTGACTCAAAGCACTTAATTTCTGGCAGATTTTTTTATATCGGTCTCTTACTGGTAAATCTCATTTGTTCATGTAATCTCATGGTTCTTAATTGTATAAGCTCACTTGCTCATTTTCACAGCATTGCCTACTGTCTTATGAAATCTTTCAGCAGTGTGTGATCAAATTAAAATTCAAATTTAGGTAAAGACCATATCCCCCAAAAGAGAGGGATTTAAATTTGAGTCTTTAGAAGAATTTCACCCTAATTCTTTGTTTCCATCTTGTATTGGCTAACTTATATTGCAAAAGCATTCTTTTTAATGATGCTTTGAGGTCACAGAGATCAACAAATGTTTTCTTAAGGAGACCTAATATGCTGAATTTTAAAAATTTTGGAAGTGACCAGTATTGGTTAAATAAAGATTAATACCCATGCCTACTCTTCTGCTAAGATGTGAGCAAGGTGTTGAATAACATTTGAAGACCTTTTCCTCATCACAAAGAATATACCTTACCCTGATTTTTGTTTCAAATATGCCTGTGTTGCTTGGCTTTTGCTAAAGGGTCCTTACTAATCTATATATTTTCTGTTATCTTTTCATTTTCCAAGAAGGATAACAATCTTCATGTCAGGTTGGGAAGAACGTGTAACTGTAAGATCTCATAAAAGATTGTGGAGGGATTTCTAAAAGCAGCTGAGATTCTTGGGGCTTTCCCAATCAGCAAGAGTGCTGTCACATCTGATAGTGTTCCAGCAGGATTAGTGAAATAAAGGGTCCTGCTGACATCTACCATGACTAACGCATGTTAGAATGGCCTTCGGTGCAAAGATGCTGTAAGAAAGTATGATTGTATTACTATATAATATGCTTTTTATTTCTGCTTATTTCTGCTTCTTAATTTTTTGAAGATTTTGAAGATTCATGGTCTTTATGAACATAGATAAATAGATTTCAGTTACTAATGTCATTATAACTTCTTCACTCACTGATGCACTCTCATAGAAAATTGTGATTGTTTTTTTAATTAGAATAAAATTTACCCTTGATAGATGAACTCTGTGCCAACAACACACACACCAAACCTTTTCTGCAAACAACATCAGAGAATAAAAACTGACTGAAGTCCATCAGACAATTCTACATGACGATAAACCTTTTATTCCAGTTTGAAAAAAAATAAAATTAAATTCTTCAACTTTTTGACAGAAGTTAAAAAAAAAAAACCCCAAACTTATTTTTTGGAAGATCAACCTGGTTTTGTACTTCTAATCAAGTCTGGGATTCAGCTAGGGAGCTGACTTCCAAAAACTCTTTAAGAACTTCAGGATATTGCAAAGAATCTCATCATAAAGTTCCTGGCAAGCCGGAAACCCACCCACAAAAGGCACATGAGCTCCAAGTCCAATGGCAGTGGAGAAAGCTTCAAAACATAAATGTATGTTAGAAAGTGTAAAAGTTCTCACATCCCCAAGTTGTTTCCTGGTTCCCCCATTTCATGGCACTGTATTTCCAGAGCCTGAGAACTGGGAAAGTGCAGGGTCAAGAGCTAGGAGGCAGCCTGAATGACACCGCTGCTTTTACAGCTGTGCCTGTATTTCTGTAAATCTTCTGTTGAAAGGTATTTCTCATAAATATTTCCCTTACAACAAATAGGCACTTTCTGAGGAAACACTAAAACAATTAGTGTCTCTGCCAGAAATTCAGTAGTGGAAGCAAAGTACCTCCACTATATGTTGCCCTTGTTTTGATAACACTGAACTGATAACTGTCCAGATACATCTGTGTTCAACAGAAGCAAATTTTTACTTGCACTGTAGACACAACTCTCGACAGTCAGAAGAAAATACAGGATTTTCTACTTTGTACACAATGATAGAGCACTGACTTAAGTTCCTGACCGCCTTTGCCAAGTAGACAAGACATGTATTTTCTTTTCTTTCTTCTTTGGAAATCAAATTTCCATATACATTTTTAATTGTACGCTTTTGTTATGAGATCACATAAGAAATATTTCCTTAAAAGATAAAACTTATTTGCCAGTAATTGTTTGTGTAGGCAGCAATGCCCTATAGATGTTTGTTTAAGCATCATCTTCTTTTCTATGAATATAATTGGTTTTAGCCACTGAGAAATACGTACATCAAAGGTTTTTTTTATTTGTGTTGCCATTTGGTCTTACCAGCATATTCGGCATATCTGAGCTATGGTTTAGTCACTTAAAGATGGAGGTTTGGCACTTGAAAAGTGTGGTTTATCTCCTGGTAAGTGATACATAGGTCCCTACATTAGTTATTCTTCTCTTATGAATAACTAGAGGTCCATTAATAAAGTGGTTTAGTACACTTTTTGCCAGTTTTTGAAATTTCCTTTCTTTCTACAGTGATGCTTAATTAGTGTCTGGCCCTTTACAAAACAGTATGAAATCACTCATGTTTTCTTGTGATTCTTTCCTGAAATTATTCAAGAAACATCAGCCTTGTAAGAGAGATGTCCAGAAGTGAGACTACTGACACAGACTCATTTCTTTCATTTGTGATACGCAACTGGGTCTTTTCCCACAAGAAATCTGTTGCCTACTTGTTAATACTGTTAATTACACACATTGGTTGGTCTCTCTAGAACAGAACCACTGAAATAAATATACAAACTCTCCTTAAATCTCTTTCTGGTTTGACAGTATGTCTGTCCTGACAAGCATGGCCCCCGGCTATTCCATAAAATCTCAAACAGTGTTAGAAATATTGAAGTGTCTCCTTGGAAAAAAAATCCTACTTTCTATGACCTTTTTTTTTTTTTTTCTTTTCAAAAAATCTTTACATCACCCTGTTACCACTTCTGAAACATTTCCTGGCTTCGTTTCTAGTTTATCTGTTTCTGTTGTGATCTGTACTCACGACTCAATAACCATCTGCTTCAGCTATCACAGTTTTCTCTTTCTAGATCATTTCCTATTCAAGGCTATATGATTATGAGCAGTTGCACTGGCCTGATGACTCATTGCAATTTCAATTTAAAATTCTCTCCATTTTCAAAATTTTGTAAAGTTTGGTTTCAACCTGTTTCTCTGTCCCTCTAGTCAACTGTTTTCTCACCTCTCTGTTCTGTTTTCCAAGGTCTTCACCTCTTTCTTGCCCTTTTTTCTGACTTGAGCATATTTCATCATGTTTACAACTCTGGTTTTTTCTCCCAAAAGTAAACACTGCACTCTGCTACTTATCAATCAGTCTCAGTGTTATTCTCTCCGTGCCCCTGTTTTTTGTCCTGGTTGTGTAGACATAAGCCTTCCTGGCCACCTTCCCCCGCCACCCCCCAGCCCCCCCCATCTATGGCCTTCTCCAGGATCCTTTAGCGTTGATGGCATGGAAGCAGCTATGATTATACAAATTGTCCTTTCTTCAGGCACATAGGCAAAGGCCATATTGCATGTGATCAGCATGTATGTCAACTGAACCCTCTGGGTGATATAGGGAACAAGTAATTTTTACTATTCTCAGTTACAAAATTATTGGGAAAAAAAAGGATTTGAAAGTAATCCCACCGCAGCAAAAGGAATCAAGAGGAGTGGGAATAAAAAGTCTTTTTGTCATATGGTTGGAGTCCCTGCTATTTGAATTGGAAGTCTACTTTTCAAATCTATTTCTCAGTATTTAACAGATTTCTGCTGTGGTTTGTTTTTTTTTTTTTTTTTTTTTTTTTTTTGTTTTTTTTTCTTTTTAAATTGCGGTATATTAAATTTATGTTTGCATTTGTATTTATTGGAATTTTAATTCTTTCAAATCCTACCTGCCACAGCTTTTAAAAGAAGTGGAGAGTAATTATATCCAGAATTCTTGTAAGTCATTTCTCGTAGTGGAAAAGGATTATTTTTAAAGGTTTGTGAAAAAAAAAAAAAAAAAAAAAGACATCATCAGTCAGGTAAAAAATTCAGATGAACTC
>JANHGN010005253.1:123779-200654 GCA_024605025.1 Megaceryle maxima | reverse complement strand
TGGTTATTGTATTTTTGTGTATTTCTAGTGCGGTGGGGGGGGGGGGGGGGGGGGTGAAGAAACCTTTTATTTGCTGCAATGTAGGAATGTGTATACAGGTGGTTAGCATGGAGAGCAGCTGAAGCACAGTAAATTTTCTGCATGCTCAACAGTAACTGACACAGGAAGATTTTAGATCTGTGTGTGCAAACAGCTGGGCTTTTTTTCTGTCACTTCAAAAGATAATTCTGATAGTGTTTTTTTTTTGTTTGTTAATAAACAGATCCAAGAAATTTGATTCATAGCCTAATTCCTCAAAACAGTGAGGTTTAATAATTTTCACAGAAGCCCACATTGGTTAGTGGGGTATTTATTTTTATCTGCTTCCTGGGGTGAGACAGGCAAACCCAATTAAATTTTATGTCAAAATAGCAAATAGCAGTACCAGTTCAACCAACCAACATTATTTAACAAGTACAGTTTGTATGTGGTAGCATTTGAACAGGATGTTTTGGTAGGTTTTCTCTCAAAAATACACCAGAACAAGTTTTTCTCACATACAACTGATTTCTCTAAATAACAGTTTTATGATCAAGATCTCTAATTTTTCTACA
The DNA here is from genome assembly GCA_024605025.1 of Megaceryle maxima. Lineage (NCBI taxonomy): Eukaryota > Metazoa > Chordata > Aves > Coraciiformes > Cerylidae > Megaceryle > Megaceryle maxima. The sequence continues at coordinate 200,061 of JANHGN010005253.1, read as the reverse complement.
GCTAATGACAGAATAACCAAAAAACAGTTACTGAAAATACCATTGCCCCACCTGCGACCTACCCTGCGGCTAAATTAAAGGAGGAATCTGGTCAATAGTGGCAAATTGTGGCATTATCCAGTGTACATTATAGAAATAGTACTTCTTCCCTGTTAGAAATAGTTTCAAAGATAAACTTATGGCAAAAAAAAAAAAAAAAAAAAGAGCTAAGCTAAATACCTATAATTATACATGCACACACACGTACAGAGGGCTCTGTGCAGGACACTCACAATTTTCTTATCCCCCCCATCCTACAGAGGAGTTAATTATCACAAGATCAGCATTCTTATACAGGCATGAAACAAAATTTACAGGAAAACAGTTTGTAATTTATATTTGTTAATAGGGAATGAGCCTTACTCTCATTTTTTAATCCTCAATGCAGGGCATGACTGCTAATGGCAAGCTGATTTATGTCACCCAACTTTTGTGTTACGTTTCTTTTTTATGTAATTTATTTTCTTTTTTTTTATGGTTATGAAATTAAATCTGATAGCATTGTTAAGTAGATAGACATCTGGCAAAGCCATCCTATTTTAGCCTATTAATTTGATTTTCTGCAGTACAATAATCATGTTACTATTATTTGCACAGTTGTGGTGAGACTCATCATCTGGTCTTCATTCTTTTTCACGCTTAATACTTAGTTGTTTCAAGATAGTACGAGGGGAAGTTACTTGAAAGAATAACAATGCATCTTTTCTCTAGCTTTGAAAAATCCTTTGTGTTTTAAATCTTGAGCAATTCCTTTGCATGTCTGTCTTAGGGCTACTGGTACATGCTGTTAGAAGAGCTCTGCCAGTATTACCGTATGTTTGTCCCCATACCAGTTTGGTTCCGTTATCTTATTGGCTATGGGAAGCTGGACAGTGTACTGGGATGGAGCCTTGGGATATTGCTGGGCCTTCTCTACCTCATCCTAAAAGTATGTAAGCTTTATATTCCTCTCAAACTATTCTGCAGTAATTACTACTGGAGGGTTAGAGGCACATAAATTTAACACATTTCTGGAAGTTCTGCTGTGTTTCAACTGACTGGCAAGTTGATGCTTCAGTTTAAGCAATAGAGCCTTCCAAAACTGATAGGAAAACTGGCTCAGGACACTAAATCTTTTTCCTGCATCTGTTCTGGGAATGGATTGGGGCTGCATAGCAAAGGACACTGTTACTATAGGTCCCCTCGCATCAGACACCAATCAGACTGTTACCAGATAGAGAGCAAAGAGCTGGCAAAAATAAAGGTAAAATTCATGGCTATTTTCCAGAAAACTAGATTTTCTTCCATGCGATGCTAACCAAGTTGAACACAAGTGTTCATACCAAAGAGCTAATCTGCCCCGAACGTAACCACGCAGTACAAGTTTGGCTTTGAACATGAAAAGCACTTCGTAATACTATGGTAATCTTAATTACAAGTCTAAAGACTATTGCATATATGATGATAATGCTGATATATTTGCACTTCAGTGCTTCATTTCAGAACCTCAACACTACTTTGCTTTTAAAGAAGAGACACCTACTGGGAAAAAACCTTCTGGCTAAATCCTTAATTTGGTGACATATTAAGCAACTAAAATAGGCTCAGTCTGAACTACAGCTTTGCTTATGTTCCTGCCAACATCAGACTAGCAGTGAGACTTCCAGTGTTGGAATCCACTTTTAGTTAAAAAGCTTTTTAAAAAGCAGATAAAAAAGCTTTTAAAAAAAAAAAAAACAGATAAAAGCACTAAGCATAACTCAGGTTTTCTTTCCCATTTCAGCTTTTGAGCTTTTATGGACAATTGAGAAACTTCAGGCAGGTCTTGCGGATATTTTGTACACGACCAGTGAGTACTAAATTCTCTCATGACAAAACAATAAACCAGATTTACATGAAAATACTACTATTTATTTAATTTTAAAAAATATTTTATTCCTACATTACTTTGTATTGTTCTAGCAATAGACAGCTGTGTTTTTAAAGTAAACCCTGTATACTACTACTCCTGTTTCACAGTCTGAATTCCTTGACTATGTGATTATGTTGTCATCTGAACAACAACAACAACAAACCCACAAAAAGATGAGGTTTATCTGAAGAGAAATGCAGATGTGAAGTCACATAACCTTTTTGTTCTGCTTCCTACTCCTTTAACTAGAATAAATATTGGTTGGATGCAGCCAGAGCTTTATGCTGAAATATGGTGAGAATGGAAGCTTGCCAAAATAACTGACGTGCAAGTAACTTCTGATAAAATTTAAGTTTCTTGATAATCTTCATACTAAGAGCTATTATTTAGCCTGCTATGCATGCAGTAAAACGTATAGAACATTTTGTAGCACAGTGTCACTGAACTAAAGAAATAATAAAGCTCTTCTCATTTTCTAAGCGCTATCTTGATCAAACTGGAACTTAATACCGTGTTTTGCTCAGAGGTCACTCTTAAAACTGCCACAGATTTTCCAGTAAGGGTGACTAGGGGAAGACTAAACAGCATGGTAGGTAGGAGCAGATAAGCTTTAGGCCATAAGACAACTATCAAAAAACCTAGCAACATTTCATTGGCTTAGGGAATCAAATAGTTTTCCTGACATAGCAGCCCTTACTCCCAATTCCTTTCTCTCCTGATATTTTTATGTTGGCTTTTTTACCCCCCCTAGCAACTAATACCTGCTTAAAATACCTTGGTTTACAGCACTATGGGGTGACAGCCAGCAAGAGACAGTGTTCTGAATCGGATGATATTTGTTCAATCTGCCAAGCTGAATTTCAGAAGCCTATTCTGCTTATCTGTCAGGTAATACACATCATCGGGATTATGTTTTTGCAAGTTTAAGAATATTTTGAACAACTGGTAAACAAACCAACGTAAAAGTTAGATTAGTGAGTGTATGTCTTCTGATTATTTTTAGAAATCAGACTATGCAAATAATATACCCTCTAATAAATTGAAGAGCGTAGAAGCTCTAAGTTCTCATTCTTTTCATTACAGCACACATTTTGTGAAGAATGCATCTCTTTATGGTTTAATAGAGAAAAAACGTGTCCACTCTGCAGAACTGTTATTTCAGACCATGTTAACAAGTGGAAGGATGGAGCCACATCTATGCATCTACAGATTTTCTAAAGCATGTCAAACAACTTGTTTTATAGTTTGTTTGTTCAAGCTAAGGTTTTTCGGTTTACTGCAGATTAAGTTGTAGGTGGCACAAGGAATGAGTTTACAAATTCTAGATACTATTCTTCTATGAAATGTTCTGGTATTTAAAGCAGTGCAGAAAATGTTAACTTGACCTTCTTAAGTATAGAAAAAGTTTTCAGAAAGACTGCAGAAAAGGCAGCATTGCTTCCCTTGTCAGGTCCTTGAAAAATGCTGCATTACTTCTTGCAGCAGGTTCTTAATTCAACATTTTATTTAAACGTTTAAGTAGAGTTCCAGACTGTACTAAGTTGTATTTATCCTTCTAACACGACTCAACCCAGAACGTCTTGGTAAGATTTTGAGCAAAATTTTTTTACTCTGGACTACAGTGAGAATTAGAGGTGCTTGTCACACTTGGCATTAAAGATCCTTTATGCCCAACAGATGAGAGAAATGAGTTTCCTATTCATGCATCTGTAACAGTGACTATTTCTCACTGTACCTGGAGACAAGCCACAAGAATAAGACATTTCCCCTTTAGGTTCTTGTAGGCTTCTAATGGATCTTTGGCTTAATACATACGCCAACCACTGATGTTAGTTTTTTAACTTAGCATTTTATAAAGTTGGTATTTTTAAAACAAATCTTTAATACTATATTTTTGTCATAACACGAACTAGATTTTCTTACAGGGGAGAATCTATTTTATACTATATTTGCAATTTGTAGTATGCATAAAAATCAGAGAGAATAAATGCATTTAAATCTATCTGTTTGGTGCACGTTGAATAAAGAAACAAGATTCGTTACTGTTTCAGTATCAACTTCCATGTAAGCACATAACATAATAACACTGCTAGGTATACCTTTCCTATTAACCTAATGTCTCTGAAACCCAAAATCCTCCAAATGCTACAGCTTGCTCCTGCCTAGTCCTTATGTAATTGTAGAGATAACTTACATACAATCTCTTTTATTTTTCCCCCCCCGCTTGTCTTTTTTTCACCTTGCTATTCAGGTAAGACCCAAAAAACCCAACCACTCCCATTATTCTGTTATGGCAAAATTGAGTTGCCACTAACTTGAGCTTAACTGAATATCTTTTGGAAATGTCTAACTTAGGGAAAAACAGAATGAAAAAGTTAAATACTTACTCGATGAATGATGTAGCAACTCAAATGGCCAGGCAGGGTGCCCAAGTACTATGAAGTTGCAGCTGACGCAGCCAAATTTATAGGGCTGGCAGGGCATGATGGGAGAATGCTCTTAAAGGTACAGCTAAAAGTGTAATAGTAGTAGAATAAAAATTTAATGAGATAGAAGATTCAAGCTAAGAGGTACCATTTTATGTCCAACCTGGGTGTTGCTACAGCAGGTGGTGTATTTGCTCATTTTATTTTGTGTGAAGTTTACTGCAGTTCAGAGTGAATGTGTCCTGTGATTGTTCCACCAGTGTTTCTGAGTGACCAGGGGAAAAGACTCCAGCTTAAAGAAAACAGGGAAAAGCTTTTTAAGTCTGCAATTGGAAACTTACTGGAGTAGAAAGGACTGGTTCTCATGGAAGCCTCTCCCAGCAGGTGAGGTGCTTAGTTTGGAGAATGTGCAACTGAAGGGTGTTACAGCAGTCCTGAGGGTGGCAGGGAAGAACTGGAGCTTGGCCACAGCCAGAGCTGTGCTGTGATGGGCTTGTGGCTGTTCCTCCAGTATTGTCAGAACAAACTGCTCTTTGTTTCCTCAGAGAGATCTAACTGTGCCTTAGCTTGCACTTGAAGTTCATACAAGATTAGAACTGTTTGTTATTTAAATTTCATCAGTGCTTATATTCAGACTGCTGCTGCAGCAGAGCTTCCCTTGAGAGAAGAATAAGAACTGGATCGGTCTAGGAACAGAAAAGAGTAGGAGGAACTTCAGGTTGGATTCTGAATTTGACGGGCCCACAGAGACTTTGGCAGCTCTCTTGGTTACACAATCAGAGACTTTCCCAAATGTAATCATGAACATTCAGTTTAGCTAAGGAGTGTCTTAAGGTTTTTTGCTTTATAAAGTTATTGCATAAGTATGGTGTAAACAATTTGAGTGCTATATTTAAGTTAGTCAATAAATAGCACCTTAAAAAAAAACCCCAAACTTTGCTTCTGTGAGTAAAATGTGTGATTAAGCCCAATACATAGTTTCTAAGGGCAGATGTAATAACCTTTTCTAAACTACTGGGCAAAATACAAATTGTAATTTACCCTGGATTAGCTTTTTCTGAAACACTAACGGCAACAGCTTAATCACTTTTTAACTCAAAAATCTTCTCAGAGAAAATATAAAGTAAAATTCATTAGACTAGGACATGATGTTGGAGCATTCTAACATGCTTCCTAACACTTGATGAAATTCATTGCCTACCAGTAATGGGCAACCATTTATCAGAATTCCAGCACTCTGTGACAGACTGTCTTTTTAGAACAACAGGTTTGAATCACCTAGTCCCTGCCTGGAATATTAACTGGGAAGGTACAGATTCTGAGATGCACCAGACAGTTATCCTGAGAGCAGAGATCAAGAAACGTGCTGCTTTACACATACACATTCAAAGTATGCAAGGAAACTTGAAAGAAATTAACCTGATCTAAATATTCTTTTGCTTTAGAACAAAAGTATTTATATACTACTATTGCTATATAACCACAATAGGTAGTTCAGTATCTGAGACAAGATACGGACCGTTGAGGAATTAAGGCATCAAGGACTGTATGCCAGGCCAGCATTAGTGCTAAAAAATAGGAAACTAATTTACTAAGTATTACGCTTGTGGTTAAGAAAAAAAAAAAAAAAACAAACAAAAACCAAGAACCTGACAGTGTCACCTGGCCAGTAAAGAACACCAAGGCTAGTTTATGGAGCACAAAAACCCCACAGTGTCAGTGCTTTCAGTCAGCCCTCGGTTGTCCCCTGTCCTTTGGTCTTTGTCCACCACCTAGTAACACCACCCTACTAGAACAAAGGTGGATATTGGTCAGAGATAGGACCAGGGAACAATTTGTGGTTTATTCTCTCTCTCTCTCTGTTTGTAATTTTTATTTGCTTTCCTTTTAAGATCCAGTGAAAATTATTCAAACCCAGTAATATTAACAAAACACATTTTATTAAAAACCAAAGAACTGAAAAGAGATTTTGATCAACCAGTTTAGATTTACACTTCATAAATGAAACAAGTCATTCTCATCTTAGTGACAGAGAGGAAAAAAAGTGACTTACATCCACGAATGACATCCTCTCTGATCCGCTTGCCAGCACCATGCTGTGAAGATACAACTCTTCCTTATCAAGCCCACTCAGGCCAGGGTAGCTGCCCTGCTTTCCACACACACAGACACACAGACACCCAGCACATGTCTGACTCTGCAGGAGACAGAACAAAGAGGATTGACAAATGGTAATTGATAGCCACTTTTTAAGAGCCCTAGAACCTAGGTGAAGGTGTCAGGCCTTGGTAAAACAGACAGATTAGAACAAGCATCTGTCAGGTCCTTTAAGTTCTAAGCTGAATTGCTCCTCCTTCCCTTTCCCTTCAAAGCTGTCAGGAAAGACAATGATTTAGATGCACAGTTATACTTGGGGCCTACCTACTTCCTAAAAAGAAAAAAAAAAATAGGTCAGTTGGATTAGCATATGCTTAAATTTGCATTTAATTGCTATTCACATCCATCTTATTCAGCAGTTAAGTATATTTAGTTCCAGTAAACTGTGAAAGATGAAAAACAGAACAAGGATTACCTTTGTTTCTACTAAGGCAGCTCAAGTTTGTTTCTTGAAGACAGCTAGAAAGGCAAGTTAATCTAGAAGAGAACAATCTGTAGAAGTTCACAGATAGGAACTGTATACAACATATCACCAAGGATCTGCAGGAACAATGTTGAAGTAACTTGCCTTGTTCTTAATAACTCCTCCTCCTCGTTCTCCCCTTAAGGTGAAGGGTTTCGCTTTAAACTGGGAAAATGAAACAACAACTATCCTGCTGTAGAGACAGAATTTTAAAAAAGCCAACCCAAACCCAAGCATCTGTCCTAAGAACAACCAGAAGCTCCCTTGGATGCGCTTTTTGATTAGCGGTGTGAGCAGGTTGGGAGTTAAGAAGAGAACAGACCCAAAGTAAACATCCCCTGTATAGTCAGAGTGGACTCAAATACTAAATATTCTCCAGCAGTTCACCTTTTAGATAGCAAGAGAAAAAATAAAATAAAATAAATAAGGGATATTCAAAGAACAATTGACTCATTTATTTTTATCTTTTATTATGAGCTAATACCAGGATGACATTCAAATGTCAGATGGCACAATTAAGACAGTCTTGGTAGGAATTATTCCAGCATTCCCAAAATTACAATTTAGTACACGAATGGCATCAAGTGTATGCATCACTCCCACAGAGAAAAAGGATGAAGTTCTGAATATCTTATACCAGAATAGTTTCTGCATCAAATGGGAAAAGAAAAACTGCTGGTAACACAGCTGACCTCTAAACCTTTTGTGATAATGACCTGCAGAACAAAATATTTCCCTATTTAACATCCGGTAAAAAAAAATATGACTTTTGTTCAAGTTTAAGATTTAATACTTTTATATGGTTAGCCACAACAGGTATTAACCTCACTTTTACTATATTTTTTTTTTGTAATGCTACAAAAATCCTATAAAATCAAATTATAGTGAATTTTTCAGTGATTATAATTAAAAAAGCGCAGCTTGTACAAAATAAAAAAAATAAGATTCTATACTCTAATGAAAAATTTAAGACATTTTTAAATGAACAAAAGAAAGCACTTGTTAAGCTCTCCAATATTCAATGCATTCTGCACTTATCTGAAATAGCCAGACAGGAGCTAGAACTCCACTCCCCTTAGTTCACAACTAGTAATTTTGACACTATTATATATATATAGAGGATCTATGTCTGATATTTTTACAAATAAATACAGGATAAACCATATTGCATAGTGTGTGCTTGCTGTCTGAGTCACACTCCAAAAGTTTCACAGTTACGGTAGGGAATTAAACTTATAATCTATGGGATGAAACATCGACAGTACACGAAATTGGCTTTTTAAACCCGGTGAATTGTATCCGTAATTAATCGGCGAACTCAGACAAACAACTCTTGCCATTCTTGCCAGCCATATTAAACCAATTCTACTGGACAATTCTATCCAGCCAACCAAAAAAGCAACTGTTAGTTGTAACTAGGACCAAGAGAGATCTGACTCAAAAATAGTGATATTATTTAAAAAAAAAACCAAAACAACAAGTTCCTTTATACTTGGTAAACACGTTAGGAAACTGATGCTAACAAGTGGCACAGAGGCACTGCTTGAAGTGGTGTTTATTTGCAAATATGCATAATACAAACACCCATGAACACTTTGATTTCAGTTTCACAACAGGTCACCAGTGGCCATATTACCCAATCAAATATGGCAATTTATTTCATCTACCAGTACAATTGATGTCACTATAAGGTAAATTGATTTTCATTAAGAAACTTAAAAAAAGGCTTATCAGGAAGAAAAGAAAAAAAACCAACTACGTTTTGCTCAATCATAACCATCTTTTTTGTTGGTTCTTTGTTACTATCAACAAGATACCACTGAATCCTGCAAATTGGAAAGAACAGCACTCTGATTGGATTAAACATGCGTAGAAGAGTTTTATGGCTTGGATCCTATGGCTCAAAAAGATTCAGTTATACACAGAGTAAGCAGAATCTATAAAAAAATCCCTACTGTCGTGAAACACCAGAAGTAGACTTTGCACAGTTTGACTAAAGATAATGCAACGTGTGGCAGGCAAAAAGTGACAGGACTTGTATGCAGTGGCATGATCATATACACACACACACGCACACACCATACACACTCTAACTAGTGTAAAGCTCTGCAGATATTAACCCTTTCACCAGCTATGTTCATGGAAATGCTTTCTTTAAGGCAGGAAGTATTTAAGTAAGGTAAAGTTACCTTTATTTTATTCTTTGTACCTGTAAGTCATTTGTACAGATTGTGACAATTTCAAAGCATAAATAGTGTCCTTCGAACATGTTTCCTAAATTAAGTTGCTAAAGTTCTGACCTACTGTGGAAGACATTCACTGAAAGGCCATTTAACACTTTTCTCGTACAATCAGTAAATTTATTGCCCCAGCATAGAAAAAAATGTGGATAAATTTAGAAATGTATAATGGCAGGGAACTCCCATAAGCAAAATTTTATTAAAAAGGAAAAAAAAAACCAACCCCTCAAATTCTTACCCACTGGTTACAAAAAAGGTTTATTTCCTTATATGTGTAGAATTTGTTTATGTGGTACTTCATTTGTATTTCTACTGACCTGGATTCCAATGCACTTTTTCCTGATCTTTTCTATGGGTAAGAACCTGAAGGCATTCAGCTGTCTCCACCTAAGGACTAGAGTATCCAAAAGTGATGGTTCCCAGTGAAATGTCTGCTGAGGACAAGGGTGAAATAAGCAGGACGTGTACGTGAGCCCATGGCTTCCAGTTAAGCCTAGAACGTAGCAGCATTGCCATCTGATTAGATCCATTTGTCTTTGCAGGAACAGGTATTTCAGCTGGGTTAAGAAACAGTTCTCTCCCACCCCACATTGCCAAGCTGGTAACTGAGCGATTCGCTTATTGATTTGTTGTTTCACGAGGAGAAGAATCAGAACTAGAGCCTTTACTTTTCTTCACAGCAACCAATTATTTTACGTTTTTAATTTTGGGATACTTTCCATAATGAGCTGAATCAAAAAATCTATTTGAAAAATATATATTTTTTTATATATATAAAAAAACTCATTCTGTTTTGAATGTGAAATACCAATTGATTTTATCTTTCATCTTTGATTCCACCCCACTGTAGGAAACAGCTTAACCAAGCTTGCATGCTAATTATTCCTCAGACACAAGCATGTAGGCATTTCGTACTTTGCCTAGTGAAAGGGCTAACCCTCCTTGACACATTCACGACTAGACAGTGATTCTGAAGCAACATCCTGCCCCTTAATACTGTCAGTTTCGAGCTATCAAGCTGAAAAATCCTTGATAAGGTGAGAAGATGTCACTGCGAATCAGTTAGATGATGTGCCTAGAGTTCTGCAATACCATTTTCTAAAGTTTTTTTTTATGCACCATTGATTGACAGAAAAAAAATCCATTTTTCTTTGCTTTCCAAGTCGCTCTGTGCAATGACTGACTCTTTGATTCTGTCACTTTTTAAAAGTAAACCATACAAGCCCTCAAATTTCAACTTCAAGGGGGCTTCGGTCCGTTCTTTGTTTTCCACCTTCGAAGGCTTAAAAAAATTGTGTTGTCATAGATTCATGCGCAAGTGCTCTGGTCGTTTGGAAATCATGGGAAAAGCTTGTTTTTTATATGGCCCAGAGTTTGGTTGCCGGATTGGAAGCGGTGCCGAGGCCTCTCCACAGACCGTCACATCCATTTGTTCTATTCCACTTGTCTCCATTGGGTATTCCACAGGTGTCTGAGTATTTGATGCGCTGGCAGAAGCACCTCTTCCCCAGAATTCCCCAGGGGAAAACTTTACAGGGCTTTAAAACAAGAAATATAAAAATCAGAGATGAAGATATACACAGCACCAAGGTACGTCCTTTACTCTGCAGGAAGCTGAACTCAAATACCTATTGAGAAGCATTTCTAATTCTTCCTTCCACTTCCAGAAGCATGAGGAAGTTTCCATGTCTAGCTTTTACCACAGTCTCTTGTAAAGTAAAACTGTCTCAACTGAGCACTGAGAACATATTTCTAGATGACTGCAGAAGGAATTTTCTGTACTAACGTGATTCTTTAGCAGCACGTAAGTACTTAGGATGTTCTGAAACAGTTCTAGGGTCTACAGACTGTGAGGCTGCTGAATAGCAAGCGGATTAGTACTTCTTGTCCTGCCAAACACCATAGATTTGTCTTTTAAAACGTCCTTTATAAAACAGGGTCAATGCTGCACTTCTACTAGAAGTGATGGACTCACTGAGAAGAAAGGCCATGGGGTTTATTTCTAGTGCAGATCTATTTCATCTACTTGCCAAAAAGCATATTACAAAAAAACAAAGGAAAGAGGAAAAAACCCAAAAAAGATACCTGACTGGTGTCCTAGGGCTACCTATGAATCTGCGAGGTGATCGAATTTTTGGTTCAAAAGAAAATTTCTCTTTTACGCTTTCAAGTACAGATGGAGCCACGTAGGTGAAACCCTGCAAAACAGGAATGAATGCACTGTGACGTACCGGCCAAATTCACATTTACAGTCTCTTGTGCAGGTACAATAGGCATGAAACAGTAAATGAACTTCTTCTAATAAAAGGAGAGTAAACATAGACATATGAACATATGCAGACATATGGATTTCACTTCCCAAAGCAAACACCAGGACTTTAGGGAGTTCCTCACCCAGGTGCCTGCACACCCCAGATATTTCTATTCAAATCAAATTCCCCCAGGCATGCTCAGTTTAATTACTTCTAATCTATAGAGCGGACGCTGTTCTCTCTGGATGGCTATGAAAGCAATCGCATGTCCAGGGTTCATAATGCAACAATGAATTAGAATGCTGACATTTCAGGAAGCAAGAAACGTTTGTTGGCTGCTTTATTTATATAAAGAAAACGTCAGCAATATTCACACTAAGAATTTTCAAAGCCCTTTAAACGTTTCAACGCCACTGCAGAACGTGTAGTTAAAATTACACTACTCTGCTTCAAGCATGAAGTGGCAAGATGCAATAAAATTAATTTCCCTGCAGTGTCCCACCGTTCCCAGTAACACAACATACCTCTCCATAGCCATGACACACTCGTCCCTGGCTCACTTACCAGAAAGACCTGGTTGGCACTTTCACTGAGAGTAGAGTCATCTGGGCTATCAACAGGTGTCTGACGTGTAAACTTTGAATCAAACTGGCTCACATCCTCTTCAGATTGCTTTGCAAAAACAAAATGATTAAGGGTTTATATTACAGATATCAACCAAATGGCTTTAGCGGTGATCAGTGTAGCCTCTGGATGGAGTTCATTCCATAGGTTTTTGGCAGAGCTCTGCTGGAGTAAAACCCTGGAGTGGTGTCGGAATCCTGTCGCTGCCAGTGGGAGGTCACTATGGGCACTGACACTGAGAAATAAAGGCAAGGGGGAGGGGCAAAAATTATGGATCAAAAAGGAACATGAATTAAAAAGATGCCTTAAAAAAAAAAAAATCTCAAATTACAAACAAAAACTTTCAGAAATACAATGCCAGTTTCTTGCAAGTTTAGCCCTTGTCACAACCAGTATAGAACAGTTGCAACTACTAGTTTTTGGAAGCCTCTCCAGATAATTTCATCCCATTTTTGCAGATACATAAGTGTTTATACTGCGAGGGATAGATGACAACTCTGAAATAAGTGACTATAAAGAGTATTGTTTAATTCAAAGAACAACAGACATAATTCCAAGATCCTTTCTCTCATTCCTAAGTGAACTGAAAAAAGCAGTATGTATTCATTTGCGCAGGCCCTCGTGCAGCCACAGAAGCACATTTTCAAAAACCACGTGGTTTGTACAAGTAACTTTTGTAATTTTTGCTAAATAACAAAAAAAACCCCCAAACTATGTTCAGATAATTAATCTGGAAATACCAGTCCTGTGGCATTCTGAATTTCATTCACAGTGAGGGGAAAAAGGTCCGAGCTACCATGCTGTAGTATGCTCAGCATTAATGATCCAACAGATCAGGCAGTATATCTTTGATTTGACAGGAGTGAATCTGAGTTGCAGTTGATGCATTTAGCTATTTAAAATACCAGAAATCAGTGGCACTCCAGATTTCAAGGGTGTACATTTCTAAGTTTTAGATTCCACACTTTGCAAGACCTTTCCTAAAGGCATACAAGGAGTATGTCACAGCATTCAGAGTACATACCAATAAGGGTTTAAAAGGAGGTTCCACCTTTCGTGCCAACAGCTCATCCCAGTTAATGTGTCTGAAGAACGGGTGAGCCTACGAGAATTAGCAATAGCACAGAATCATAACCCACCTTCTGGGTATAAATCACAGGCATTTAAGAATTAAACATGTTCTTTTCAGACCCTCTCAGTGGTATCTTTCCTCTGGTGTAATATATTCTGCAGCCCTACATCAGAGTAGCTGGAAGAGCTGAAAATTGATACCATACCTCCAAGTCAGACAACGTATGTCCCTATCATGCTTTCCTTGAAAGTATTAGAAAAAGCCATTTGACATGCAGAATGTCTCTACATTTTTCAACTTTAAAAGTTATATATCTAAAAATAATGACAAAACACTGTATTAATGACAAGTTACCAGAACTAGGAAATAAGGAGGACTCTCCAGCACATTGTTAATCTCACCATAAAAACAAACAAAAAAAAAAGTCAAGCTGGAAGGAACAGGAACTAGGCCTCTGCCTTAACTTGTAAGTATGCAACACTGAATGCAAACTAAAACCACTTTTCCCTTGAAAGAGCTGCATTAAATGAGAGGGCTGGCAGGTTTTTTGTCAGACTGTTACAAATATCATCAGTTTTACATGTCTGACTGTACAATTAGCATTATGCAACTAGTAGAAAAGATGTACTGGAAGACAGAGCTTTAAAGCAATAGTTATTTTCCAAATCTCAAAGAGGTAGACAGCTGCTTTTGTTAAGCTTCAAAGCATTCTCATTTTGATCAGCTGTCAGGTGTGGCTGCTTTTTTGTTCGTTACACTTCAAAACAGACATAACTCTCTTTCCTCAAAGCTGTTTTATTTTCAGGCAGGTAATTTAAGAATTCTTAAGAAAAAAAGTTACCTGAACTTCTCCAGCATCTCCAGGACCAGCTCCTAGACGTGAGGCAGCATTTCTTTTTAGCAGCTTAAGGAATAATAACATAAAAAAATGTATGTATATAAATTAGTTACCCTGTTATGACTAGACTAGTTCTGACATGAATCATATTTTGAATGGATACCATGCAGAACGACACCCAACAATCAGAAAGTCTGCGGTCGTTAGAAAGGAATCGTATTTTCAAGGCAAATCGCTTTCTGCGCCACGCAAAACCAATACCCACTCTTAAGTAGTAGAACAAGTATGGACTGAACAGCCATAGTCACAACATTGTATTTCTATTTTCTACATACACATGTAGTACTGACAGTCATTAAAATTCTACCTTTTTAAGCAGATCTCTGGCTTCTTGTGTGAGGTAGGGAGGCAAGTTGAGTTTACACTTGAGAATCTTGTCAATTGTTTTCTTTCTGTTCTCCCCAGTGAAAGGAGGCTAGAAAGCACCATTGTAATGGGAGGAAAAAGAGGACTTGTTCAGGTCTCTTATTTGTGTACGCGGAACTCAGTTCAGTAATTTATAAAGCAGATTAAATTACTGCAAATGGGACTTGCAAATAACTGTTTGGATGAGAGCAGCTCACGACTGTAGTTAACATTAAGCGTAGCCGTATTTTAGTTACATTTCTTACTTGCAGGTTGTGTATAGACAAATATATAAGTATTTATACATGCACCCCAATTAGAATACAGGTAACTACAAAAACTACAAAGAAATACATGCAATCATAACTGTGCACCTACTGCTCCAGTCAGCATGTCATACATTAATGCCCCCAAACTCCACCAGTCCACAGCACGATTATGCCCACTCCTCATCAAGATTTCAGGGGCCCTATAATCAGAGAAAATAAAAATATGAACATATTTTAACAAGCTTAATACTAATTCTGACCACTAGTTTTCAAACAAAACCACATTTATCAAGTAAAATTTTCCTAAATTTTAATTTCCTAAGTGACTGAACACAGGGAACCATTAGTTCAAAAAAAAATAGGGGGGCAAAATTTAGCCACTACCCCCAGACCAGAGTAATACTTTTCTATTTCATCAAGCAGCTTACATGTATTCAATTGTTCCACAGAATGTGTGTGTGACTGTTCCATCATGAATAGACTCTTTACACAATCCGAAGTCAGTCAATTTTACATGACCTGAAATTAAACATATAAAATTTAAGACTTGCCAGAATTCTGACATTTGTGTAAGTAACATAAACAAAATAATTTTCAGCACAGATATTGTAATCACTCCAAACTACTTCCAGGTACCTTCAATGGTTTGACAAAGCAATAGAGCAATAAACCAGAATGAGGTGATCACATTTACAGCTAAAACCTCTGCATTACACCTGCGTAAGGAAGTGTTGCCACTTGAAGAGTGACAAGACAGGCTACCAAAACTTATTCATATATAGACAAATGTATTTAAAGATTGTAGAGCATCATTCAGATAAGCAAGTAGGCTACTGAATTTTACTGCTTGCTTCAGAGAACAACCTCCAATGAACTGCAGTGCTCTGAATAATTCAGTACAAAGACAAAGTAAATAAGTTGTTTAAGCTACGATGAAAATACGGGATGGGGCAGATTGCTGGACTGATTGGTGTCATACAGTCAATGTCACAGTGCATTCAGCAATTGCTACTGCTGGCACATGAAGTGTCAACAGCTAGGTAAAATCACTTCAGCTACAGATGATTTGGCATCCTACCTAAATTGTCTTTCCTAATGTCATCCCCATTACTAAAATGTCACCGATGCTATGCTGAAGACACAGATCTTTATGTTCTCTACAATGAGCCAGCAGAAGAAAAATTCCAGAGCTGCAAAAATAGCAAGTCAACCATTCAAAAAGTGCCTGTGTGTGTACACATGGAACTTGCTGTGGCCTGTTGAAGCTGAAGCAGCTGTGCTTAAGGGCAAGCAATTAGCTTTGGCAATTCTTGAGTTACATCAAGAGTGATAACAAACATGCCATTGTTCTAAGGAAATTCACGTAAGAATGTTGTGACCTTTGAAGAATTGTTTTCAAATAACTGGCAACGTAACTGTTAACTATATTTCTACCTTGATGATTAAGCATGATATTTTCTGGCTTCAGATCACGGTAGATGATTCCTTTTTGATGCAAGTGCCCCAGTGCCATTGAGATTTCTGCCAAGTAAAAGCTGAAAGGAAACGTACGCCACAAAATTAGACATATTCAATCATGCAAAGCATCTTAAGCACTAAGACTATTACGTACATAGCAACAGTTCCTTGAAAGTATCATTAGAAGTGTATGAGAATAAATGAGAGAAACAACGATGCCCTTGAGGCTGGTTTGCCAAACAGCACAAGACTCCAAGATGAACAACAAAATTACACCATTAGCAGCAGGTTTACCTGTTCAGTAGGTATCCTATAATGAATATATTTGGAGGAATTTGAATTTATCAGTTAATGGATAAAATATCCTTCAATCTGTATTACCATATCTAGATGGCAAAGTTGAAGGAACAAAAAAAAAAAAAAAAAAAAAAAAAAGAAAAAAAAAAAAAGATGGAAAGGAGGTAACTGGCAGCACCCGGAGCGCTATCTGTGTTACAGTAAGACAGCCCCAGAGGTACAGCCAGGTTTTTTGTCAGCATGCACTGTGGGAAGCTACAAGTACATTCACTGGTGTGAAGCCTAATCAATAAGGAATAATTGCAACGTGTCTGTATATAAATATCACTACTTAAAAGGCTTTTTCTCCTTCATCACAATAATTACCTTTATCACTTCACACATCTGATCATTAAAATAGAGCCATTCCAGGGAAATTCTGTAACTGGCTGCTATATTTGTGTGTGGATCAAGAACAACAACAAAAAAATGCATTTACAGGAAGTTTTCACAGTCTTTTCTCCAATGCCCAAAAGACCTCCTTTACCACAATCCTGTGGAATATGGCCTCACTCAGCAACCAGCAACGTACCTTCTTCTGTAGTAGGAAGGCTGGCACAAACTGGTAAATACAGAAAACATACGTCTTGCCAAAATCCAGTTAACTGCTCTTTTCACTGGACTATGCAATCAATGAGTAGTAGTTATATATAGTTTTTCAAGTCAGAGTATACTGTTTAAGCACTTGGAATATTAAAAAAAAAAAAAAAAAAAATCCCCAAACTATTAATTTACCAAAATAGTTTCACTTACCAAGCTGTGTCTTCCATAAATATCCCTTCTCTCTCTAACTGCATAAATAGTTCTCCTCCTGTCATGAGATTATACTCTATTAAAGTATCATTTTTAGTCAGTCAGAAATCTTTTTTCTAGAAGAACTATAAGCAACAGGTAACTGTCCTGCTCTATAAAAAGCTGTTTCACCAAAAAAAAAACAAAAACAAAACCCCAAGCAAACAAAAAACCCCCCAAACAAACAACAACAAAAAAAACCCCAAACCAATCAAGAAATTACTATTCTGTTATTCTCAGAATTCTAGCAACCTAAAGAAAAGCCAAAAGAAATCAAGAGAGCATGCTGAAAAAAATCCCAGCATTTCTATCCTGTTTTTTTCTCTCGCTACAGCTTGAGCAATTGCTTCTAATCTGTGTCTGTTTCCCTGTCCATGAAAGAAAAATAACATTCTTGTTTCACAAAGAACCTGCAAGGACTAAAACCTCCCGTATTCTGTCTGACTACACAGGATCTAAGCGTAACATGCAGGAACTACAAGCCTGATGGAAGAGAAGGCATTAGAACCCCTCCTCCTCTCCTGTACTGTCATGAAAAATAACTACTTTACCTTTCATTCATCTTCATTCTACTGAATTAGAAGGCTTATTTATGTTATTCTGTATATTTTTAGTACTACCCTAGTTTAGATTTTCAAGGCACCATGCCAATGGTTATCTGGCCTTTTATCAGGAGAGTAAGAAATCCCAATTCTCGATTACATAAGATACCAAGAAGCAGGAAACAGAATTTCAAATACTGACCACTGAGATACTCAAGGATGAGGTAGAGTTTTCCACCAGTCTGAAAGGCATATATTAAGTCTACGATGAAGGGATGTTTTACTTCCTCCAGTATATTCCGCTCTGCTTTTGTATGAGCTGTATCCTTTGCATTCCTTACAATCATTGCCTACAAAAAGCAGACACACATGATGAACAAGGCAGACTTTTAAATTTAGTTCAGTTCTGAGCTTACTAAATCACACCACTACATAGGACTGAGGAACATTAAAAAAAAAAATTTCACCACAATACATACATAGCATGAGAGGCTTCTTGTAGAAGTTTAAGTCTTTCTTTATTTCACAGATTATACAATAATTTGGTTTGGAAGGGACGTCCCTGAGCTATTTAAACTAGCTGCTGAGAAGTACACAGAACAGTTTACTGTTTACTCCTAATTCTGATTGTACCTGGATATATATGTACATATGCTAAAAGTTTCTTTTAGTCCGATAAGTAGATAATTGTAAAAGCTAAATGGAGGGGTAGGTGAATTTATTTTTTAGATTCAGACAGTAGTGAAATGTGAATGTTCAGGTTACCTTTTTAAGAACTTTCATGGCAAATATTTTCCCGGTGTTTGCTCCAGTTACTTTCCGTACTTGGAATACCTACACAACACCAACACAAAAGCAATCACAGGACAACCACGTTAGCCATTGTACGTTAAAAAACAAACTTCTGGGAAAGAGAGATGAGATCTCTATGCTAGGGAGTTGAACCAGAACCAGTTTGGGACATTTCTACTGCCACCAGCTGGTGAGGCTCTGCCAGTGACCTGGGCCCCACACACCAGCCCTGGCAGCCCTGAGCTACCTTCTGGTGGGATGAACGTTTTAGAGCACGGGATGGGAAGATCAAACCTTGCCAAAGGCAGCAAGCGAGCACTTCAACCGCCTCCAGTGTAATGGATTTACTTCTGTAGAAAAGGGTTCCTTACCTTTCCATAGCCACCTTTGCCAAGGACGCGTAGCAACTCAAAGCACTCTGGTCGGATCTTTTCTGGACCTCTGTTTACACTAGTCTCTGAAATCTCAAATTTTTCACAATGTTCCATGCCACTGGATAAAACCGAAACGAGAATATAAGACTACCTGATACTCAAAAACAATTAAATGAAAGTAAACAAGCAAATGACTTTATGAAAAGCACCCAGTCTTTCTGACATAACTGAATGACTGCTTTGGAGATTTGGAGAATTCTCAGCGTCGGAAATTTAACTGAGATGTGTGCAAAGCTGTAAGTTGCAACTTGCACAGAAAATACTACCTACAAATTTGGGGGATTTCTGGTCTCAAGATTTCCTTCAAATTTCTTCATTTTATTGCATAATAAATCTCCGTGTTACACCAGAATAAAGTCTGAAAGACCAAAGCCTCAGACTGACTCAGATATTCCTACAAGGCCTCAAGTAAAGGCAAAGCTCTACGGTGTGTTTCAGATCACATTCAGCAGCCCCAACAGTCACAATAAGACTTCAACACCACAAATACCTTGCAGAAAAAGACAGCTAGATAAAAAAAAAAAAAAAAAAAAATTATCTCACAACTCTGAACATACCACAAAAGACTGATCCATAATTTAATGATGCTTCTACATGATGCTACAGTTCTGCAAAAGACTAACAGATTGATCCTGCTCAAGTCAATGTAACTGATTTAGCTATCGCCGTTTTCTTCTCACAACAAGCGTGCTGAAACAATCTGGCAATCTATAAATGAAGTAACGCTAAAAGGTAGCTGTCTCCTGAACATCAAATCAGAGCTTCTGCATTCTCATCTGCTTCAGACTGCTACACAAATCTGCAACCAGAGCCTTGATCAACTGAACAGAACACACAATGTTCTGCAGACAGCGCATTCTATTCGTACTGCAAATATTATTCAAGTACAAGAGATATGTTAGGAGAAACAAGGACTAAAAGACAAACAGCAAGTTTTGCCAGAATTTTTTTTTATTATTATTATTTTATTTCAAGGTACAATTCATAGATTTTAATGTGAAGGAATAGTGAAATGACTAGAAAGGACTCAAAATTGAACAAGAATGACAAAATTTTCTATTTAGATTAACAATGTAACAAAATTAGAAGCTATATATAGTTGGTATGAATGATAGAGAATATTTTCTAACAGGAACTTACAGGTCATATTGGCCAACTCCTCCATGGTCCATGCTCTCACTTAACTGACCCTGGGGATGGGAGGGGTAGAAGGAAGATTAATTATAGCTAAAGAAAAAATAGCAGCCTTCAAAGTAAATGCACTGATATGTTTTACAACTTAAGTTACATATATGTGAGAAAATAATTCTCTGTATAATTTATATTATATAATGAAGCAAGTCAGGAATAATAAATTATCAGCAGAAGATAAGGAATCTACAAAATTCTGTGCAGGATTTGCAATACTTCCACATATCTCAAACAGCGACACGGGGAACCACAGTTTTACCTGACTGCAATGTTACTCAATTGCTTAATCACACCCCCCAAGTGAATCTGAAAAACATTAAGTTACTGCATTTTTCTTTACAGTTGCTCTTACATACAAATTTTAAAATCCTGTTACAGTACTATGCAAATTAGAACAATAATAAAGATGATGTGAATAGATGAACTGGGATTCATACACACTAGAAACAAATTATCTACTTAGGTGGGGTTTTTTTTTTCTATATTGGTAATAATCAAATCCCAGTAGTAATGAAAGAAATAAGCTTTACTCTGAGGATAAACACCTTTTCTGATCAATAATCATTCAGCTAGATTAATGCATACAAACGTTAACTAAAGAGGGTTGGGGTATTTCAACATCAGAACTAGGCACCATTGAAGAGTGTAGTTCAATTTTGAACAGATATTTTCTTCAAAGGACTTTCAACTTGATCCTCTGTGCAAAATAATACTGCTCTATAATTGTGGCTCTACATGGCAAAAGAAGTGCAAACCAAGCAGACAGCTGGAATGGATACAAATAGAATTTAATGGGCAAGCTTCTAATGGGCTTTAGACTATAGCTTAACTTTTTTTTTTTTTTTTTTTTTTTAAATACATACATAAGATAACAACTGTAAGTTAGTGAGAAACAGCCTGGAATCCAGAGACCAATATATTGAGTGACATGTGAAATTCAGAGAACCAGAAGGAAAAAAACCAAACCCCAAACATTAACATCTGCAAAAAAGCCAACCAAGCCAAAGAGTGCATTTTAAAATATTATGTAAGTGAAAATGCTAACCAAATAAAACTGGAAACTTTCAACAGCTTCCAAGCCATTTAAACATTAAAGTTTACAGAGACTGCTTTGTTTTGGTGGGTGATCCACAGGGGAATTTAACTCCTGGTTCCACCTACTAGCACCACAGGCTATTACGGAGTCCAAAAGTTCAAGTTTGTTTCCAGGTCAGAGAGTTGCTAGCTCATGTCCTCTTCTAACATTTATAGAGAAATCCAGCTTATTGACATCTCTTTCACAATAAAACCCACTAAAGCTGCCCTTGACCCTACTGTTAAATGCCAACAACCGAATTAAAAAATTTCAACAAACACGGAGAATAAACACCCATCACGTTCCCAGAACAACTTCCCAAGTTACCCAATGGTTCTGGCAAAGCTGACGTGCTTTTCTTGCCCCTGTGAACTATGGTTTTCATTCTCAGTATTAACTTGAACAAAATTCACTTTAGGTGCCAGTCTGCTATTTTCAGCATTTCTTCTTGTTTCACAAAACCAAGAGGTGCAATGGTGCCCTGGTGGGAAGTCTATACAGATCATTTCATTTAGTACAAACAAAACTTAAAACTGGCTGGTTTGGTTTTTTTTCACTGTAATAATCAGTGCAAACAACCATATGGCTGATGAGCAAACTCTCCATTTAAACAATTCTTTAGATTTTCTAGAATGGCCATAACTATTCAAAACGACAACCGACCTGGTCTTGTTACTACCAGGCTTACAGCTGTCAGGATGTACCAGGGACCAGCACCTCAGAGATGAGACAAGAGAGTCCAGACTTTACACCCTGTTCACTTCCAGTTTAGTGATCTCAACTGCTCTGGCTACCAATGTCTTTCTGATCCTTCTAAGACATGTGCAATGCCTACAACTTTCTGTGAAATGTTTTTCCCCTTACACGTTCCTGATGCTTCCCCTTCTCCGCTGCTTTTATATTACCTCAACAATTTATAGGTTTTTTTAAATTTCAAGTCCATTCTCACCCTCCCCTTTATCTGTCAAAAGGTACCCGAGAACCAAATCAGGCTGCCAAAGCGCATTCACGTTCACAGCTGTGCCATGAAAATTTCAGTCAAGGCCATTTTTTAGAGAATCCACAAAAATTAATGACTTTTTAAATTGTTCCCTGAGACCGAATTAGTGGAACACAGAGAGAAAAAAAACCCCAGTATTCTTGCCATCCCCCTCAGAACCTGTTCTTGGCAACATTAACAGTGTGATGCAAGTGTCCTTTTTTTAAAGCCAAGTAATTTATTGGTTATTGAGGTGACAGACAGTGCTTTTTCCTGCAGGTTGAGAAGTGTTCAAGCTTCAGCTGTCAATGCCTCTACAGTTTAAATGCAGTGTGGGCATTCCCACTGTGACACCAGCCATGTGCATCTGGTTATCTCAAAGACTCCAAGAATGTCATTAGAATTTCAACAGCAAACAATAAATGCAGTAGCAGTTTAAGCAATAGCAAGTGTTTAATACTCAAAAAAATACCAGAACTCAAGAGTAGTGCTAGAAAAACTTAAACAGAGGTCTCATAATAAAACTCCCCCAAAGCCTTAACAATATATATGAACAAACTCCAGATTACACGGTGAATCGTTTATGAAAGCGTGAGATGGAGACGCACACTGATCCATACACGTCTAACGCAGCATTTTAAAGCCTTGCTTTTAATTTTGGCGCTACAGAAACGCCTTTATACAGTTCTAGAAAGATTAGCATTTCTGCACTGACATTAAAAGGTGTGACGAGGAAAAAAATAAATAAATTAACGGGGAAAAAAAAGGGGTGGGGGAAATAAATCCCAAAAAACCCACGCTGCAGAACTTATGCGAGGAAATCCAACTCAAAACTTCCAAAGGAAAAAGCTCCCGCAAGTTTGGCGCGGAGCCCTGCACCGCTGGCTGGCCGCGCTGGGCGGGGAAGCCCCGCTGCCTAAACCCTGCTCCCGGCTGCGTGCGGCTCCAACTCCCCGGCCGCCTCTCGGGCGCCGCGAGGCCGGGCCGGGCGCGGAGCCCGCTGCCGCCGCAGCGCTTGCTTCCCCCGGCGCAGCTGCCGGGGCAGCGCCGGCAGCTTCCACAGGGCAGGGCGCGGTCGCGGCGGCCTCACCTGCGCGGGTCAGGGCGGTGGCCGACGCCGCGCTCCACTTCGCCCTCCTCCCTCCCCGCCGCAGCCGCAGCGCGGTCCCTGCCCGCCTCCGCGGCGGTCCCGCCAGGCCGGCCGCCGGCGGGATGCCCCTCGGCGCGGGCACGCGGGCCGTCTCCCGCTTCCTCCCCTCAGGCCTGTCCCTGGCGCCGCTCCCCGCAGCGGCCTCTCCCGCTCCCTCCCCTCGCCGCACCGCACCGCGCCGGCTTGGGCTCCCCCCTCTCACCCCCTCCTCCAGCTCCTCGTCCGAACCCGCGTCCTCAGGCTGGTCCAGGTCGATGTCGAACACGCCCGCCATGGCGCGGGTGTGAGCCGCGGCGCCGCCGCCCCTTCCTGGCTCTGCTAGGTGCACGGGGCCTGGGCCGCCTCATGGGCCCGCACCCCCCAACTCCGCCACGGCCGCCATCACCGGCTGCCCGGCCTCAGCGCGCCTGCGCTCCCGTCCCGGCTCCGGGCGCCGCGCAAGCGCAGAGCCCCGTCCGGTACGGACCGGGGCAGCACTGAGCACGCGCTGAGAGGACGCCGCTGGGCGGGCGGGCGCGGGGCGGGAGCTGAGCATGCGCAATAGGCGCCTGCCGGCCTCGCGCCTGGCACGGAGCACGCGCAGAAGGTGCAGTGAAGCCGCTGGGTTAGCGCATGCGTAAAATGGCTCCTGAAGCCCCCCAGGACGAGCCTTGTGCCCGGCCCTCCCGGTGCCCCTCTGCGCATGCGCGAAGCGGGTGGTTCGAAGGCGCGTATCCCTCCGAACCGGCGGGGAAGGGGCTCGCGGAGCTGCGCAAGCGCCATCAGTGCCCCCCGCGCCTCTGCTGAGGGTGCCGAGGTCAGCCCTGAGGAGGGGCCGGGGCTGAGGGCGGGAACGGGCTCCCCAGGAGGGCAGCTGGGCTGGAGGGAGGCCCGAGAGGGAGGGGGCCGGCGAGGAGAAAGACACTGGAAGGGGGCGAGGTGGCAGTACTAGGAACGTGGCGGCCCCGGAGGGCGAGAGGCCCTGTCAGCACGACGGGGCCCGCCCGGGTCTCCCTGCTCGTGAGGGGGTGGCTGCAGCTTCAGAGAGGAGAGCGCGGGCGACAGCTGCCTGCCCTGAGTGGCACGGGCAGAGCACAGCCCTAGGAGGCAGAGGAGGGTCGGTATCACGCATGGGTCGGACATGAGCATTTTCTGAAAATCATTTACATATTTATTTATTTTTCTGCCGTGAGGAGTAACTCCGTCTTGCAGCAACACAGCGGCTGGTCTTTAGGCTGTGAGGTAGCAAGCGCTGAAATCAAGCCCGGGAATCAAAAATAGCACATACCTGCCTGCAAAATGCAGCGGGATCAACTTTCAGGCGCTGGCCATTGTCCAAAGAATGCTGTTGCAGAAGTGCTGCAGCACAGCTGGGATGATAATGAAAAAGCAGCTCAGTATAATGAAGTGACTTTAAAAAAAAAAAAAAATTAACAATTACCTTGTTTCTGTGAAATGAGAATAGAAAAGTGGGAAACCAGAGCTAGAGCAAAATGCTTAATGGGGGGGATGTCAAAACATATCAGTACTGAATCAAAAATGTGCTCTGTGGTGGAAACAAGGGGAAAACCTTAGGGAATCCTTTTGTCACCTCAGCAGATTTTGGCATCAGGCCCATAGCAGTACAGGACTGGAAATCAGTTCAATTTTTGCACAGGCTTCACCTATCTAAAGGCATATGGTACTTTCTTATGCTTTTACAGCCTAATCCTATAACTTTGAGTTATAATTATTTGTTTCTCTCCTACCTTACTAAGCAACCATGAGAAAACAAAGACTTTGCTGTATGGCTGGCTTCAGCTCCCTCCAGATGTATAGCAACAGTAAACAGATTGATTTCCTGTAAACTGCCATCTGCATTCTTCTGGCATTCAGGAGAAAGTGTTGACAGGTCTTTTCCCCAGAAATAAAAAGCCAGTGGTTGTAGTGTATCCTTTTCCTTCTCACAAGAGGTTCTCAGAAAGTTACAAACCCGATCAAAAATCGACTTGTTGGAACAGTTTTTCCCCCGTTACTAAAAACATACTTTTTTCTTTTTTAGGCTTAAATGCAAAGTGAATCAGGATGTCAATAGTCGCAGTCCAGCTTGGTCAGTGTGGCAACCAAATTGGTCATGAGGTATTCAGCGCTATCTGCAGTGACGCCCATGGCACACATGGGTTGTGTTCCAAGAAGGAGAGTGAATCCTACCGTGATGCTTGCAAAGAACGTTTTTTCTGTGAGGAGGAATCGGAAGGTACAGCCTTTTAAGTGTTTGTTTCCCACAGAGGGTCTGCTTTACAGCCTAACACAGATAAAAGTAGAGAAATAATAAAAGTCTTTTACTTCTAGTTGAGGTCTCTAGTGTTCAGATTTCCGTTTGGAACAATTGCTGATTCTCCAGAAATCCAGGGCAGTGCCAAGTCCTGCTTTCTGTACCTGACAGCACCATCCCATTAAGTTAATAGTTTGCCTTGTGTGGGTGGGAAGAATACAATTTGGGCCGTGGTGCAAGTCCATCTGTTTTACATAAAAAAAAGTTCTAACACTGACACCTTACTCTTTGTTTTGTTTTTCTTCCTATCCAGTTCCTGTTGCCCGGGCTGTGCTAGTTGACATGGAACCCAAAGTGATCAGCCAAACCTTATCAACAGCTGCCAGGTCTGGCTACTGGAAATACGATGATCGGTCGCACTTCTGTCAGAAGCAAGGGTCTGGGAACAACTGGGCAAACGGGTATGAACAATGGTTTCAAGCTTCACAAAGGGAAGGGTAGAGGCTTAATGAGCTGTCTAGACTCTCTAGGAGCGGTACTACTGCAGCTGTGCAAAGTACAGAGTATGAAACATTAACCTGATTTATTTTCAAGTTAGAGTAGCAATCAACAGAGCAGAAAAATGTCTAAGCTTCTCTTTGCAAGGTGAAACTGGTATTTACAGTGAACATGTAACATTCTGGAATCAAGTGAGTATATTTGATTAAAGAAAAGGAAACAATAAGCACAGTTTATAAACAGCTGTTGTGCAAAATAGATGTCGCAGCTGAGGATTGTTCATTGCAGGTCGAATGGCTGGCATAATGTGAGGTTAGAGAAATATAATAAGCATGTTTAATGAAGAGCTTCCCCTTGCTTTTATTTTGATAAACCCTGCCCTGTCTCACTGTTCTGTCTGTTATTCAACAGTTACTCTGTTCACGGGCCTAGACACAAGGAAACAATAATGAATCTGGTGCAAAAAGAAGCAGAGAAATGTGATCGACTCGGTGGATTTTTCACGATAATGAGCATGGCTGGTGGTACAGGATCTGGCTTGGGAGCATTTGTGACCCAGTGTTTAAGAGATGCTTTTCCAACCTCATTTATACTAAACCATGTTATCTGGCCCTATGGCACTGGTGAGGTGAATGTTGTGTTTCCCAGAGATACTCTATAGGTTTATAATCACTGTTTATTTTAAAACATCAAATATCTGCAACTGAAATAAACTAGAAAAGGGGTACATTTTACTTTTTTTAAGGGTTCAACATGAGAGAAAGTAACAGTTAATTAATTGTTTGCCTAATATTTGGTACAGATTGTTTCATTTAAAAAAGTCTTGATGATAAGTGCTGAAGTCTAATGCAGTTTCATGAGAAGCGCTATTAGCTAAGGAGAAATCTCCTGTTGTGAGAGTATCTCAGCATTACAGACATTTTATTCTAGCATGCTTGCAGTGTGACAGATAATTTTCACGGGTATTGCTCTCTTTCCCTGAAAAAGCTCCGCTAGCGCCTGACCTCATTCTGCACTTTGGCAAAGAAAGTGAATCACTCTCTAAATCATAACTGAGGAAATGGCAGTAGCCAGCGGATTACAAACTAGCAGGAGATTAAGTTGTTTGACTCTCATTTGTGTGTTGGGTTTTTTTGTTTGTTTATTTGTTTCCAGGTCATTGTTCAAAACTACAACTCTGTTTTGACTCTGTCACATCTGTACCAGTCATCAGATGCCCTTCTTGTTCATGAAAATGATGTCATCCACAAGATCTGTGCTCAGCTTATGAATATCAAACAGATCTCCTTCCGGGATGTGAATCGAGTCATTGCCCATCAGCTGGGCAGTCTTCTCCAGCCCACTTACACAGCAGAAGGTGGCTCACACTACAGCAGAAACCCCTTAGGTATCTAACTACAATATAGCAGCCTCCTGCATTTGCACACAGCTTTCTGTATTCATGTCGCTTCTTTACACTCCTTACTCAAGTATTTTGATACATCTCAAGCTTTAAGGTGGGAAAATTGAAGCAAAAGACTAAACTAGAAGCAAAAGCCCAATTTTGAGGTAGTCAAAAATAGATCCCCCAGCGTGTGGTTTCACTCTTTACTAAAAGAACCCTGGTTTTCCTTATTCAGGTGATTACAGACACCCTCAGACCTATTTACAGTTCAGAGGGAATTTGTAAAGGATGTAATTTTAGACATTAGGTTTAGACATTTCACATTAGATTAGAAGTTTGTATAAACTGAAACAAAATGAAAGTTTTATGGTTTGCTCAGGCAGAAGACAGGCTAGCAAACAACTCAGTAGGAACAAGGAACAGGCTGACATTTGTATTTTTAAGGGGTTAGAGAAAGTTATTGCTAAGAGTTTCACTTATAAAATGAAACTTTCACATCTGCCTGTCAATCTCTTTAGGAGTGCGTAGGCTCTTTGAGATTTTTGAGTCAGATTCCAAAGTGAGACAATCTAAATTGTAAAGAGCTGCTAACATGCTTGTGTAGAACTCAGTAGCACGTAGCAAGTTTGCATTACTTTGTCTGGTGTGTGTCCATATATTTGTCAAATTAAAACTTTACATACCCTGCTTTGTTTCTTACCTTAAATTGTTAGATTTTTGTGAAATTCCTCGCTCTCCTCTCCTATTTTAGCTAGCCTATGCAATATTTTTGTCAAATATGAGCAGCTGTTAATTTCTTCTTTCAGGAGACTTAATGGAGACGTTAGTTCCACATCCTGAATTCAAGATGTTGGGTCTTCGTAACATACCTCAGATGCCTGAAAACTCCCTTGCTTATAGCACGTTCAGTTGGCCCGGACTCATCAAACATTTAAGGCAGATGCTCATTGCTAATGCTAAAATGGAGGAAGGTAAAAAAAAAAAAAATCATCTCCGGTAGCCTGGAGCAGCCATTTATTTTTACAGATGAAATAAAGCTGATTGTTTGGTGGAGCTAACTAGCTTCAGTCAGTTCAGAAAGGAGTTGCTGCCCTCGGACAGCAGGAATTTGCCTCTACGTAGCCAGCTGCTCCTTAACTATTCACTCAGCTGCCACAGCAGCTCCCAGCTCGCTCCTGGTTTTGCTCCCAGACATCTCAGTTAATTATAACTATTGAAAATACGCAAAGCAAACCAACGGCTTTTGTCCGTGCACTTAATTTACATGATTCATTTGGAACATTCCTTGCATACTTAGTTCTGCTACGCTTTTTACACCTTCTACTAATAAAACTCATGCTTAGCTCTCCCCTATCATTTACATGGGGAATTTGGTATAGCTTCCAGTTATGCAAAGAATGGGCTGGCAGATTGCTAAGTATAGAAACAAGTATCCGTTTTCTCTGGTAAGACCAGTGACTACAAGGCAAATCCTGCTGGATTAGCAGTTTTTCTCTGAGAATTGTGTAACTGCTGCTTAACTAACATCCAGCAGCTACAAACTCTTATTATGTTCTCAGCTTGGGGCGCAGTGTTAGTTACCATCTGACTCCTCAGCTCGTCTGCATCCATATTTCATGTAACACTAACTTTCTTTGGCGACTTTTTTTTTTGCCAAAATCTCACAGGTATCGATTGGCAAGTACAGCCGCCGCGTCTGGGCTCCTCCATACCCTCGGGTCATTCCTCAAACAAGCCTCTGAATTTCAATACCTCCATTGCCAACCTGGTTGTCCTGCGAGGAAAAGATACGCACAGCGTAGACTTGGGTAAGAAGGAAAAAACACAGTACCTGAGGCATTCTGATTTCACATCTCACTGTTTTCTTCACAACCCTATATGATGAAAGTGGAAAAAAACCTCCAAGGCCACGTATTTGACTATTAAGGTCAATATTCCCTCTAGAGACATTTTAACATCCAAGCCCACATTGTCCAATTGCTTAGGGCTATTATATTTACAACTAAGACTTCTGTGTTTCCTGAAGCACTTCAGAGAAGAATGAAGAGACTGAAGTCTGTATGTACAATAGGATTCTTGGCTTTATTGTCTGTAAATAGATTTAGCTGCTTCTGCACTGATGAGCATAGATTGGAGGTGAAGTACCAATGTAAGAGTATGCTTCTAGATAATCTAATCAATCTGTTTAAACCAGTTAAATTTTCCACAGGCTGACCACTCTGCAGACTTTTTTCAAGGCCTGAATTGATCTGCCAAGCATTGATTCAGTTGCACAGGGCTGCTGAGATCAAGGAGGAGCTTGTGGCTTTACAGTTGTCAAGAGGGCTGTATTATTTCTGTTATAGGAAGTTTCAGAGATCCCTCGTTATATACATCATGGCTAAACCCTCAGGATGCTTTTAAGGTGTGGAAAACACCAAGAGCATTTAACAAGTATGAAAAGTCTGCTTCTTTGGTCAGCAACAGCCAGTTCCTGCTGAAACCTCTTGACAATGTTGTAGGAAAAGCTTGGAATATGTTTGCTTCCAAGTAAGTGAAAATAATTATGCTGATACTTCAATAATAACTGCTAGTATCTTTGGTGGTAGCAAAATCATTGTAAATACAGTTTGCTCTCTGAATAAGCAGGAAGACTGTTCCCACACTTCACTGGAAACATTTTTATGCTTGAAACACGATGGCAGGGTGAGGAACACAGAGTAGTGCTTATGTTCCATGGATAAATGAGACCACATATTCTAGTGCTGTCACTTTGACTCTTTCCTTGATACTAAAACTCCCCAAATTTAGGGCATTCCAATGTGACCATTCTAAAAATAACACATAGAAACTCTTTTACTGATCAGAGTTTCTAAATTATGCACAGACATGCTGCATAGTCCAGAAAAAAAAAAAAAACCCAACAAAAAACCCCAAAAACCAACAAACTGGCTCAGTTCAGAAGCATTTAAGAGATCTGTGTGCTTTACTAATGCTCCATTGCTAGTAGCTTGCTTTTTCGTTAGAGCCAAGAAATCTAGAACAGAATTGCCTCTTTACATTGACATCGTGAAGCCAATGTTACTCCACGTACAGCAGATGTCTGCTAAACACGAGTGTCTAGCACAGGAACTCTGCAATTAAAAGCCAAAAGAGGAACACTGCTGCCATCAGCTCAGCTCGTAGCTTTGCCACCTCTTAACAAAAACACCAATGATGAGAAGCAAGTTAATCTACACACACAGGTTTGGGCTTTACACCTAAAAATCTATAAATTACTCTTCTCATTTAATAATTCCTTCTTCCATTTCCCACTTAGCCCAATTTTGTTTCCTCAAGCAATACACAAAGCTATAAAACATATTAAAAACAAGTTATGACATCAATAAAAATGAATTACAAAGTGCATTTGAGAGAGCACAGCAGAAACTTACCAGCGTGATTCTTGGGTGGGAACTAATCTGCATTTGAAGTCTTTACAATAACTATATGATCTGATGTCACGTGTCAGATTCTTCACCGATTTCTAACGCCTTACCTATTTTCCTACTGTGACTTCACCACACAGAGCCTATATTCACCAGTACACTAAATTTGGAATCGAAGAGGAAGATTTCCTGGACAGCTTCACAGCTCTGGAACAAGTTATCTCCAGTTACACCATCCTTTGATTTATATATTTTTTTTTTTTTACTGGTCTGAAATAGAGCTTTCCTGAAGGAACCCAGTGCTGGAAAAACTTCCATCAGCGTCCCGACGTATATAAATTACTGGACTGTAGCTATTTTCCAGTCTTGTAAGCAGTGTTTGCAGAGAAGGGAGAACTGAATTCAAACTGAATTATATTCATATGGGCAGGTATTATTCTTATTTAATATATCTAATAAAATAGCTATTTTTCAATACATTTGCTGTGTACTGTAGCTACATCTTCAAACATCATTTTTGGCACTTGGATATTTTTCATAAAGATTATGTTCTATACAGCACAATTTTCTCCAGGCTAAACTCTCAGCATCTAAAATATCATGAACTAATGTGTGATAAAAATTAAATGTGTGCTTGACTACAGTAGTGAGGCATTCCAGATCCACCAGTTTAAATTCTTCCTGATACCACTTTGCCCTAAGAATGCTTCATTATTGATAAAAATGCACGGTAGCAGAATTATTAATCCAATCTCCCTTTAGGTACCATTCCAGATACAATAGTGTGCCACCTGTTCCTTTAGAGCAAAGCTAGATTTAAACTCTGTTTTAAGGACCTTAACCTTGACAAAACAGAAGCTTTGAACCATCTTTTAAAAACAGGTATGAAGGGTTCTTCATTTTCCTGTTGTGCTGAAGTTATATTAGAGGTTATCATGAATTATTTGCTTTTCTGGCCACTCCACTGTGCCATGTTTTCAAGTGGTGTTACCTCTTGGAAAATAAAAACCCCTACAGCACATCAGAGGTCTGGGCTGTTTGTTACAGGCCAACCATAAGTTTAGCAAAACCAGAACTCCTGCTCTTCTTCCTCTAAGTTAGAAGCAGGTAGTTTTTTAATTAATTTGGTATTTATTTAAGCATATCTGTGAGAAGAGTTGCTGGTAGATTTCAGATGTAAGAGCCTGCAATGTAAAAAATAGAATAGATTGTATAATTTCACAAGTTAATGTATTATTTTTTTTGCACACGTTACCACAACCACAAGGTGGTGCCCCTGTGAAGCTGCAGCCTTCACACACTCAGCAACACCCTTGAGAGGAGGAGATGGCAATAGCTTGGGGCGGGGGGGGGCGCATGGACTAGATGCTTATAAAATAAGAATACAGTAGATTTAAGGATTATGTTGTAACATAACCGAGCTTTCTTCTGCCTCTATCAGCTTTTCATTTAATGGTAAGGAGAGCTTTTGAAATTCTTACCCTTCCTCCCCCACGTCTCACTCTTTTCCCATGGAAATAATCCCAGTCACTATTAAATAGGCATGTCAAAAGTGAAAGTTAAAAACAAAAATAAAATCGGTGTCAAGGACTCCTCTTGACAAGTGGAAAAATCTCATAGTTTCCCTTTAGGCTTGAGTGCTGCTTCATGCCAGGCCTCTGAGCTTTTAACTAAAAAGATAAGCAGACACATAGCATGATGCTAAATGTGTTACAGACATTTGCTATATGGCTGATGGTGCCCACAAAGAAATCTTGCCTTGATAGAGATCCTGATTTACATTTTAAATCTAACAAACTAACAGCGGTGTTTGCAGAAGTGACCTTGTCATTCTGCTGGGTTTCAGTTAGAGCAACACAGATACTCTGTATTTTATCATTATTTCCTTTCCTGGTTTCATTTGCCTCTTTGCTTTCCTTCAGACCAGGTACATAAGTGCTAAAAATCCCCCCTGGAGCACCTCTTCTCAAAGCAGCTCTGGCACATAGCACCTGGATAGCAAACAGGCTTCTTGACATGAGTCAAGTAGCTATATGAAGAAAATAACTGTTGAAGAAAATAAGTAAGTACTGAGGCTAAGTTCTCAATTGCTCGGATGCTCTTGTAGTACTAGCAGATCAGCAGCAGGGTTGTGTCAGTGCAAGCCTTGATGCATTCTGATAATGTATTTCATGGTACTTTATAGCCAAAGCTCTCATGCCTGCCAAAAAAAGAAAGTTCCAACTACCTGTTCATAGTAGGGCAACCTTCAGCACACATCAGAGTCTAGTCCTAGTTCATGCAGAAAAATTACCTGTGTAAAAAGAGCTATACTGGTGCTTCAGTTCAATAGCTAAATCATTAAATAGGGGAATGAGACTCATTTGTGGGGTGGGTGGGGAGAACACAAAAGGAAAGATGAAGAGGAGAAAGCAGATAGGGTAAATGTAACCAATAACTTATAGAAAGCCATGATATTTATGACAAAACATTTTGACAATATTTTTCTTGCAGACCATAGTATATATCCCAGCCACTCAGTCTGGTTTGCTTTCTGTTTCACTCAGCTCTGTTAATTCCTCTTTTAGGAATACCCTTGGAAGGGGAAGACTCAATAATCATAGTTCAACTTTACAGCCATACTTCCAGCCCCCTGTACTGCTCAGTAAAATTTAAGTTGTTTGGAAGCTCAAAACTACATATAACTTCTGTGAATTTATTTTTTTTTTTCCCCCCCATTAGATCACTTCCTGGCAGCTCAAAGCTGTGGGACTGTTCTGATCAAAAGGGTTTTTCTGGTGGTGTGATTTTGTCAGTTTTAACCATTACCTTTAACTTGGGTTTTTTCAGAGAAGAAACTAGAGGAAAGATTGCACAAGAGGTTAAGAACACTGTTCAGCACAGGCAATTCTAGTTTGCAAGGAACAAAGGGTCAGGAAAGGAGACAGTATGGTGAGGTTCTTCCTCCTCCCTCCTTCAAGAGGCACAGGATGTTTAGCAACACAGAAATCATTTTCTCTAGTGTTTCCAACAGATACCAGGCTGAGAACTTCTTCCAGTATCCGAAATGAGAATAGGTGACTCCATGTCTGAGAAAGTGACCAAGCCCCAGGAACGCAGACACTGCCTCACTGTTCCACAGGACAGGTAAAAAACGTTTTTCAAAAGCTAAGGACAGATAATTCCTCTCAGAAACAAGGAAGAGAGCAATGGGTTATTGTACTGCAATATCACTAAGGAACTTCATTGCAGAAATAACTGCACATTATCTCTATTTATTTGTAATGCTGAGCATGAAGCAAATACAGCAGGCGCTTATTGGGCCTATGATGACATAGACCCATTTATCCATTCTTTAGAGGTACATTTATTTATGGCTTATGTCACTTCTAGCTAATGGAGCAGGATATTTGGGGTTTCTTGTTTCTTTAAGTTTGATGGCAGAACTTGGGCCGCGTCAGGAAACACAGTGCACAGCTATGATGTAAAACCCCAAAGGGAAAATAAAAATGTCCTTATTTAATCTGCAGCTATAACATATAAAAACAGAGAAAAGATTCCGCTGCTCAAAGACAGAGCTATGCCAACAAGTTCATTATGCTTAACAAGACTACTTCTGTAAGAACTTGTTCACACTTAGGATTCAGGGAAAAAAAATACTCCTGCTTCCAGGGGAAAACAAGTTTTTCAAAACAGCAATAGAGGATCACAACCACCAGCCAAATCAACAGAAACCACACACAACAACAAAAGCAACAACAACAACAAAAATGGAAACAAAAGTGTATCTGTTGTATTAGCTGTTATAATCCCCCTCATTGCTCTGGAGGTTGACAGGAATTGTTTCAGGCATCTCTAGCCTTCTTCCTGTTAGTGTTTTTCACGGCTGACCTCAGTTCTAAAATTCACACACCCTTTCCCAAACCAAGCCTTCATTTTTTGATCTATGGCTGGATTCCTCCTTTTTTTTTTTTTTTTTCCCCAGGATGTGGAGAGGGTCAAAAGTGACAGGAAGCAAATAGCTATTATCAAATATTCATCATCTACAATTATATTAGGAGGTGGAGTAGTAATTTTCTATTTTATTGATAACATTAAGTAACTAGTCAGGTCGTGGAAAAGGACTTTCATTTCATTAGAAATTAAAATTAATGAAGTAGATCAAAGGTCAGCACAAGTCAGTGGCTCACTGAGGCAGGAACAACAGAATCGGTGGCCTTGACATAGCTAGTTTTAGGCAACCTACTCACAGGATGTCCATAAACCAAGGAACAATGCATCAAATCTCACTATTGTTTTTTGTAACGGACAGGTGCAGCTCACTTGGAAGTTGATTCAAGGACTCTTTACTATGGCATATTTAAGGAATAGGAGAATTTTTATTTGGCCACAAAATAAAAAAACCCCCACAACCCAGGAACAAAAATTATGTTTAAAGTATTTCTAACAGGTTAACTCCTTGGCAAGTGATAGGGCATTAGTGCAGTTATAGATACAACCTGTTTAGACTTAAGTGTATATTGGTGCTTAGAAGGGTGGAGTGACCACTGGTACAGAAAGGAGAGTACCTTAGTGTAAATATAGAAGGGGTTTTCAAGAGGAAACCTGCACAGGTTTACCAAACTGAAACAGCTCAAGATGTGATTTTCACAAGAACCAGGATTTTATCAATAGGAAAGAAGGAAGTTATGTTCCAATTATCAGCTGATAAACTACTGAGAAACATTAAGGTACAAAAGGATATTGAACGAGTAATTCATTTCCTCATGCATTGCGTAACTTTAGTATCGTTAAATCTTACGAGATGAGGAACCAAATATCCAAAAGGAAATATTCTCCAAGTGTACCTGAAAGAAGTCTGCGTTTTGCTGGACACCGCTTTCAAAACTGCACAAGAGTCACCAGGAATGTGATGCATGGATCCGATACGGTACAAAAAAAACCTCCCCACAGGAATTAAACTGCTGCCTTTCCTCCACTGCTTTCAAAGGCAGCCCAGCCACTGCCTTACCAAGGCAGCGAATTCCCCTGTGGGCTTCCTCCTGAAGCCTCCAGCCTCTGCACCTACCCCAACTCTGCCCCCGCTCCAGAAGCACAGCTTGGACACTCAGCTTTTAACTTGCCTGGATGTGGAGCTGATAATCCTGAATTTTAACTATAGAGCTCTTCCGGCTCTTTCAGTCAAACTCAAAAGTTCACAATGGTCCCTTCTGACTTCACATTGTATGAATCGTCTCCCTCTAGACAGCCACTTCCCCTCTGTCCGGGTGGGGTAATGAGTCACCTACCTCCATGAATCAGCAGAACCTGCTTAACCCTTTCCCAGAAGGGCCAACAGCTGCAAACAGGGTGGTGGTCAAATGTTGCTGCCAACCACAGGGAGCACACTGGAAAAGGTGAAGACAGCCAGAGATGAGAGAAGCTGCTTCTGCTCATTTAAAGGCAATTTTTAGAAATACAAATGTGTTCTATGACAAAGATCATGGAATAAGTCTAAACTGTAAACCCAAGATTCATAGTAGCCCAAGAGATTCTAACCAGGGACATCAAAGTGTCTAGTGTTAGAAAACAAAGGCACTGGTCCCTGTATCTGTGTGACTCAGGCTGCAGAAACCTTCTCGTCACTTAAAAAAAAATTTGCTTTTAAGAGTAAGTATGGAAAGTTACATCATAAGATAGAAAAATAAGTAAAATGAGGACATTCTCCAGGCCAAGATTCCTATTTTAAAAGTAACAGCAGTAAGTAGAGAAACTAAACAAACCAAGCCACTGGCTAATACCAAAAAACCTGACAGAACAAACACTGCTTGAGCTCACTGAGCTATGAGCTTTTGTTTCACTAGTTATACGTGAGGAGAAATAAATGCCACCTTATACCATCTATTTGCATTTAAATGGGTGCGTTCTGCAAAAATGATTATTGTACATATTTGGTTACATATATAAAGTAATGTTTATTTAAAGGCTCACAAAAATACACTTCAGTTGCCTGAGAATGGTGTAATTGTGGTCAGATGGCATGATTTAATTTGAACTTTTGCCCAGCAGTCTCCAATATGTAATAGATCATTTACAGGGGCATGTAAGCAGAACACCGCCGAAGGAGCCAAATGGAAAGCAGCCTTATCCCACGCGCTGAAGGTGCAATAAAATACCGGCTCTGTACTCGGTTGGCAAGGGCGGCGGGAGCTGTTCATTATAACATCCTCCATAAGTATGGTGAGAGCTGGGCAGTGGTTCAGAGCTACTGCTCTCCAGATGGCTCAGAACAATACTGAGTTCAAGAAGCCATATTTCCATGTCAGACCGCTGCTGGCTGTCATGCTTTCTGCCACATGCAAAGAAAACACTGGGAAATTCCCTCCCTACCCAGCTTGGGGCAACTTCAGCCTGTATTACTACCTGATTCTGAGTTATCTAGTCAGCGATTGTATTTACAGAGGTATTTAACATTGCAGACTAGCAATCTCTCCTTCCCAGGACAACTTTATTGAAGAAAGCTAATGCAGCTGATAAAACAGGTAAAACCATAAATCTGGCAACTGATGAACATAAACCCAATTAAATACTCTTGTCCCAAGAAGAAAGCTTCTGTTCCCTCCCTCCCAGACATTAACTCAGGCTTTCACATTATTTTCCTCTATAAAATTTAGTCAGGCTTCTCCACAGACCCCGTATTTTCATGTAGAAGTATTCTTATATAAAAAAATAGATCCAAACCTACTATGTGCTGTGAAAGGGGAGCCTATTCTTCAGTGACACTATAAAGGAAACCTGAAGTGGCTTCAGTACACGTGGGGTCCTGTTCAAGCTGAACAAAACTCCAGTCAACAGGCCTGAGCTCATCCAAAAAGTTGCTAAGCACCAAGGACAGACACGGCTACAAGGACTGAGAGGAGAAGAGACATCGGTGACAGTTTAAAGCTAGGACTCTCAGGGCCAGGTCTGCCAAACACCACTTTATTTTCCTTATTCACTTAGTTGAATGATCCTCTCTCAATCACAGCTGAAATGTTTTGCCAAAAGATCGCCCACACGTCACTTTAAAACACCGGTCTCTTCTGGGGCAGCCGTAACAATTTCAGTTCACGCACAAATGCTGCAGTGTTATTTGCCACGTGGTGGTCGTGCACATGCAGAAATGTTTAAGACGGGTTTATATAGAAAGGAGTCAATGGAATTCAAATCACCAATTGCATTAGCACAGATCTAGTAAAAATACTGCTTTGAAAAACTTTTTGGCATCCATTACTTTGAGCTTTAACTAAATACCAGCTTCGAGAGTCTTAAATGTTCCTCTCTTCCTGCTGCTCCCCACCTAGAGCCTTACACAACACACAGGGATGCATGTGACTATGTCACAAGAGGTCAGCTGGACTGAGGCAAGACAGAAAAATGAAGGAATCAGAGAAATTAAATATGTTGTAATTAAAATATCCTAAATATTACAGCTCTCAGGAAAACAGCTGCAGCAAACAAGAGGCACTGAGAGAAGCGAGGTTTCTAAACAGACCAGAGAGACGACTTCTGCGAGAGAACTGTCAGTTTCTTTCCTGGCAATATGGAAGGACAGTAGAGGCACCACAAGGTCATTGCACTCAGATAAAGCAAGCTTTGGGAAATGCATCTAATCTCTTAAAGAATTGCTTACACTTTGTCAAATTCGAGGCAGGTTTAACCTCCCCAGGCACTGGTGGTACCTGCTCAGGTAGCTCAGAGACCTGACACCTTCTGCCAAATCGATGCCACCTTCCAGTGAAAAGGCTTTGGACCTTGGAAATGTCACACAGATCAGCTGGTACCCAAGTAAGGTAACAGGCAACTACCTACAGATTGATGCCATCAATCATAACTGTGGTCACCCCATCTTGTGTAAAACCAGACTAATGAACACTTTGGAGTAGTTCACAGAATTTGCCTAGATCTGAGATTATCTTGGAGAAAAGTGCAACACTTCCTATACCAAAAAGCAGATGAGTGACACCCTACCAAGGCCAAAAGGATACAAAAGAAGGTCCAACCACCTTGAGAAGACAGGATCAGCCCTGCATGGTCCACTCTATCACATTAGCATGAAAAAACCTAACCAAACCACAAAACCCAAACCTGGTGGATTATGCCTTAAATCACATGTACTAAATACACGGCCCTTCCCTCGCAGGACCCACGAAGCAGGAACAGCACAGCAGTCACCAGAGAAGACACCAACTGGCAAGTTTTACAAGGATAGAAAAGCAGAATCTGAGGCCAGGGAGAAGGGCGCGGCTTGCAGGGCAGTTATCACAGCAGGGAACAATACACCGAGCTGACAAGTCCTATCTCTTGCCTTTCATCAGGAAATAGCAGCGAATTTCCTTATTACCAGCTGCCTGGGCAACTCATTTAAGCTTCTTGGGAAACAGAAGAACAATTAAGCTGGGAGTAACTCCCTTGAAACACGGAAGATGCAGCACCCCTTACTTATCCATATCTGAGCACAGCTTGTCAAGTGAGGTTTGAAGAAAGATGACCTTTGATTTAACACTAATGTGGTCAGTGCTCATTTAATCTTTTCATGAGTGAATGGTAAGAATAAAAACCCTCCAGCACAATAAAGGGCAGTGTTAAAGGCAAACTATCACAAAGCTTGGCCCATTTAACAGGTTCACATTTGTTTTGCCCCAGCTGAACATCACCAGCAGCGAACAGGCTGGATGACTTCACAGCTCAACAGTCTCTCCAGTTTAAATTCAACACATCAGCTTTTCTTGACCAAAATACCACCTTGCTGAGCTCCAGACACACACTGGGAAGCTCACTGCAGATTGCTGGGCTCTTCCTGTTTGCTGGTACCTGGGAGGTGACAGAGCCAGGTGTCTTTTGGACATTTGATGACGGTTTCTGCATTTGAGCTCCTTTCACCCTTTAGACAACTGACCCAGGTTGTTACAGCCTCTCCCATTCATGGCACGACCAAACCAGTGCTTTGCTGCCTTTTAGGAAAGCTGAGTAGATGCATCAGCAAGTGAAACAGATACAGAATAAACGCTGGCATTTCGTGCCCTCAAAGAGTTTTTTAGCCTAATCCTTTTAAAAATGAGTTTGTAAGAGCATATGCAAATATCTACCCTCCATCTAGGTCTGAACACATTAGCAGAGTGTTTCATGGAGAAGGCAGTTGCTTCCCTGTTTCCTGAAGGGGTTACAGGAATCCACCAAGGCTCCAGCGAAGAAACCCTCCCCTGGTCCAGCCTGAGCTCAGCGAGGGGTGGCAGCCCAGTGGGAAACCCTCCCTGGCTACTGCTTTCCCACTTTCACACTCCACT
Source organism: Megaceryle maxima (assembly GCA_024605025.1). Lineage (NCBI taxonomy): Eukaryota > Metazoa > Chordata > Aves > Coraciiformes > Cerylidae > Megaceryle > Megaceryle maxima. The sequence goes on along the minus strand of JANHGN010005253.1, from coordinate 159,830 downwards.
TGGTGCTGCAATCTGGAGAAGGCCCAGCAAAGTACTTACTGTTTGTCCTCCTCCTCTGAAGAAAAAACAAACAAACAAACAAACAAACCAACCCAAAAAACTCCACAGAAAAAAAAAACCCTAGAATTTTAAATCACTGAAGAGCAATTTCAATTACCTAATATATAATTACATTCAATCTTTTAACTGCTGATTACCAAGTATTCTTTAACCACGTGCTTCAAAGAAAACTGAATTACTTTCACCTCCAAGGAACACACCCAATCGCCACTTATTTTTACATCTGCAATCAATTTTGTTCCCTAATATTTATATTTGTGCTTGCTAATCAGGGAAACATCCACAGTATTTGTGCTTGCAATTAGCACTGCCTGCAGTGAGAGGGGGGCTGATTCTAACAAATTAAATCACGAAACCCAAAGAGCACAGCAGGGAAGGACTTTCTGGAACAGCATTAAGCCATCTTCAAATATTAATAACAAGTATCTTTTTAGCACGAACAGGCAGCTGGGTGATTTCAGAGGGAGCTGCTTTAACAAGAACAGCGTGACACTGGGACAGAGGTAAGAACTACAAGCAGAGACAGGGAGCAGGAGGCGTCTGGATGGTTTTGATGGAGCTGAGGGAAGCGTGGAACTGGAAGGTTTTATCTGACATGGCCTGTGCCGGTCTCTTGGCCCAGCCTGGCACAGACCAGTGCGACCTTTTTAGCTTTGTTACATCTACTGAACTCTTGCCCTGCCACTGTGGCTGCCAGGGAGAGGGGCACGCCAGCGTTCTTACAGCTCGCACCGCCTCCGAAGGACGCGCCTCACAGGTCAGGCAGTAAGCAAGTAGAGAACCAAGAGGATGAGGTGCAGTCCTACCCAACCTCAGCTCCAATCTGCTTCTTCAAACTGTCAGGCTGGTGATAAGACCAACTTTCTGCTTTGCTTCCTATTTATGGTGCCATTGTGAAAGCAGAGATTTAGCCATGTTCCACAGGCAAGGAGACAAACAAAAATCTCTCTCACCTCAAAGTCAGCTTTGATGTTTAACCAAACGTTAGTTGTTTTGAGGGCTGTTACTTCCATGTGATTTTCAGTGATTCCAAGGCGGGGGGGAAGGCAAGATACTTTACTCAGTGCTTAAACTGCAAGAAGAGTCAGCTAAAAATACAGTGATCTGTGCTAAGATTGTTTCCCTTGCAACAGAGCTCACTTTGGATTTTTCTCTAACACACTTTCACCTGGATGACTGATTGCTTCCAACGTGTAACGGAAACTATGGACAACAAAAGGAAACTTTGGATTAAGGGAATTACGTGTTTTCAGATGAAATGCTAAGGGCCCTGGGTCTTCCGTTGAAGCCACAAAATGCATGTGCAGATGTATCTTCTAGATTCACACCCACTGCAGAATGCTTGGGCTGACAAATTTCACAGTGCGACAACGAAGCTCAATATACAGAAATGGAAACAATCCAGCTGAAGTAAACAGTTAATTGTTTGTTTATTTAAGCAAACATAACTATCCATTTGCAAATCTCAATAGGTTTGCAGAACTTTCCTTTCTATTATTTTTTACCTTTTACCAGATCCCATTATCTCCCAGCAGCTGAACAGGCAGAAGCAAGTAGAATGACCAGTCCCTTCTTTAAATAGCATTTCAAAGCTTCAGACTAACACTGCTCATTGGAATGGACACACACAAACACGAGTTGCAGAACAATAGATCTATTTTGCACTGTATGTATAGAAACATATATAAGTAAAAGCGAGAGAAAGCTTTCAATTTATCTAGTGATTTGCACTGGGCAAGGAGGCATAATTATGAGCAGACTGCTAAAGCATTTAGGAAGGTAGTGTTTATTGGCTCCAGACCCTCGGAAGAGGGCTTTTTTCCTTTTAATTATTGTTAGTCTCCTCATTTCAATCAGACAGCAAGCACACAGGGACCTCAACGTGGCATAAATGTAATTTACTCTCACAAAAGGCTTTAAGATGCTACCAGAGCTGTGTGAAGTAAACACCAGGGTCCCTTAAGGTGAATGGCAGATTTGAGGGGGGGGAAGCTGCCACTAGAACTGGGGAAAGTAGCCAACAGCTGCTTCACTAATCCAAGTATCCTGACGAAAAATGCCACAAACAGCTTTTAACTGCTGCCATGAGCTCTTACAAAGTGCAAAACTAAAGCTGTAATAGACTGAGAAAAGTGAAGCATCAAAGCAAGCCTTGATTTTTTTTTTGAATGTCTATTGTATCAGAACGAGTTCTTTGCTAATTTATTTTCAAAGACCATATTTAGGCCAAAAAGTGAAAAAGCTGCTAGGGCCAAGACCGAAGAAATACTGTTCGTCTCCTAAAAATCCACAGGCCCTCGTGCATCTTGTACTGCCTCCCAGCACTTTGACTTTTAGCTATTTGAGTCAGCAGCTCTGCTGAGAGCAGTCCCCATTGAAAGCCTCCCCATTCCTTCAGCGACGCTGTTTCAATTATACACGAAGCACACAAGAGAAACATTACAAACCTCACACACGACTGAGATGAAACTAAGAGGTTTCTTACGCAGACTGCTGCGCTGCGTGACTTCTGAACTCATTCCCATCTACGCTTAAAAACATTTATATGCTGTTGATGTTCAATGAAAACAGTTGGAGATGGATGAGCAAACGGTCAGATGAAAGATACCAAAATGTCAGACAGCCTACCGACTGTTGTTGCCATGAGATCCAACAGTCAACATCAGTCTGATAAGCTATCCGACAGGATGGTACAGCCATGGAGATGTCACGACGGTTGGCAACACAAGAGGACATTCAGGCGGCATTGAACAAAATACGCGTTCTCACACCTCGCTCCAGATCTGCCCTCACCCAGCGCAGAGATAAACCTAAGCCAGAGCAAGATCCAACCTGCTCCGTGCTGTACGCTGCCTTTTGACAACGCCAACTGAAAGTCAAACTAATTCTTATTACTTACCCCTAGGATAAAAACAAAAAGCAATGAGTAGAGCAGTAACATATCTAGAGCAGCAGCGGAATGGGTCTCTGAAGAGGGAAAATTTAATATTAGTTATGTTCATGTACATTAGGACTGGAACATGCACCGTTTTGTAACTGTGTTTTTAAAATATCTAACTTCAAAAGCCTAAATTTAAGGTTCTCTACCATCCTCTGCATCGTTGCTGCATTTGACATCAAACCTGTTTTCAGCTCGAATCTTTACTCTTCCCCCCTGCCCCTTCTCCTTCGCTGCCCGTGGTGCTGTGATCAGTGGCAAACATCCGAGAAGAACGCCTGATAACAAGTATCACTAGCTACTTCCCTGGTCTGCTTTAACCAGCGAGTGATATCCTTCCTACTTCCTTCTGTTAAGTAAGAAGTTCTCAAGAAAAAGCAAACAGAACAAAAAGCTTCAGCACTATTTGTGCAGGAAGGATGAGTATAAAGCATGCCATTCATGGGACTAAGGCTTAATAAAGAAACTAAAGAACCTGAGGATACAAAAGTGGAGAGGAAAAGAAACAGCTTAAAAAGACTGACACAATAAATTCTGGAATGATCAAAGATGACTTTATAAAGTTTTATCTTAACTTCATTCTAAATATACAGAATAAAAAATGTCAGCTTCAGCATTTTGACATCAATCATCTCTGCTAACATCATGGAGTTTAGGAAGGTGGCTTTTCCAACCGAGAGCACGTGCAACGCAATGGGACACTGGAGAATTCAGATGGAACAACCTTACCATGAGGGACATGCAACAGTTTGTATCCGACCTGTATTTGTTTATATACATTTTGATGGTATTGAAAGTTATGGAAAAAACAAACCAGCCACCCTTCAAAATAAGAAGGTTACTCTTAGTTCAGTCTGAAGTTAAATCAGGAAATGGAGAGTATTAAATCATCGGGTTTGGAAGTAATTTGGGTGGACAACGTTTGTGTTCAACACCGTTTAACATCACCTTGTCCGTCCCGTGTAATACAACTCAGACTCGTAAAGCATTTAGACCTTACCTTAACATTTATGTTTGTCAATGAAACGTCTGCTCTAATATCCAAATTACTTTCAAAATTAAATAAAAACTTGTTATAGTTGAAAATTTGATGTTAAAAAGTTTTCCCCCATTTTGAGTAATGCTGATTTTTAAACATATGGAAAGAGGTGTCATTTTTCGTGTCTGCTAAAACCCGTTCCAAGGGTTTGGTTTTTTCCAAGCTCATTTGGTTTTTTCTTCAGAGTACATCTTCTGTTGCAGTCGTTTGGCATAGCTCTGAGCCATGGAGTTGATTATGGATAAGATAAAGTAACAAACCATGACAATCACCAATTTTTCAAACATCCAGGATAGCCAGTTTTCCCCCTGAAAAAACAAAACAGAAGGAGGGAAATGAAGATTAGTGGACGGCACACGGGGGAATTCTCTATTTTCTGGGTGAAAGGGAAGCGCCTCAACTTTTTTTTTTGTTATGTAATTTATCAAATTAAAAACAGGAACCAAGGGCAAGCTGACAGGATTCCTGCAGGTCCCTCTGTAAAGCTGACTGTAGCCACTTGAAAGACAATGCAGGAGGACTTGCCAAATACACTGCGGGGCAGACGATGAATCCCTACTAACCTGCTAGTGATTTATTACTCCTAGTATTGTTTTGTCTTCGCTAACAATTCATAGAGTTCAGAATTAGCAACCCCTGACTGTCATTCCCTGTCACGTTCATTGCAAAGAAAACACTCAGGTCGTTGGTTACCAGAGGGGTTTTTTCCTAAACTGCCTCCACTGTGTCATCTTCCAACAAGTGTCCGATTCTTCTGGCATCAGCTGAAGTTAACGCGGTGACCTGGGCAGTCCCGCTCTGAGCTTTTTCCCCGGCTACCCTTAACTTGTGGGGTTTTGTCAAAGGAGGGCAGCAATGCACTGCACAAAAATTACTTCAATGTGCAGAAAAGGAATCTGCATATTTAGTTATTCCAGCCTGATCCTCCCTAATTTAGTCTCTCTTGTGGTAAGAAATGAGCAAAGAAATGTTTGTAAGAGCTTTGAGTATTAGAGATGAAACGCGAGTTAGATTAATGGACTTTATCTAAAAGTGCCACAGTATCCTAAGGAGTTTCCTGTCAAAGCTGCTCTGTCCCCACTGAAAATTCAGGGTATGTTTTCTCAAATACTTTTTTTTTTTTTGGTATGAAAGGGCACTTCTGCCCCTTTGTACCGACTCTAAGCACCGTACTTTTCCTTTTGAACACTAGAGGCTTGAAGATTTTATTTCTCTTATTTGCCATTAAGCCACAGATCCTACTGGCCTCTGAGGTACTGATGCCACATGCAGTTTGTTACCATTTCACATGTAAATGTGACTTTTTTCTGTTTAAATTTCTCTCAAAACAGGCAGCTACTATAGAGACAACACGTGCCATGGGCTTGACATTGTTTTCTTTATTCTCCAAGAGGTCTAAGTCCAGTTAGACACAATTACAGTATTATTTTTAATACCCAGGTTGCTTTTAAAATGAGGGGTTTTTTATCTATTCCCTGAGCCACGGCAAATCTTTGAAAAAACAGAATCAAAAGTTACATCAGCAAACCTGACAAGTCAAAAGACAGCTAGAGAAGGGAAAAATTAACTGGGGAGGGAGGCAGAGAGGTTCTTACCTGTGGCACGCCACTGTCTGATTTGTGATGAAGTTTTATCCTCTGAGCTTCCAAATATTCTTGAAATGGCTTCTGAAGAGAAGGACCTATACTTGGAATAGCACTGATGCAAAGTTCATCCCAGAGAACAAGACAAAATAGGGGAGAAAAAAAAAAAAAAAAGAAAAAAACCAACCACAATTTTTTTTTTTCCAAACTTACCACTTTGACCCAAACAGAACAAAGTTCACCCTGAACTACAGCTCAGAAGAGCACTGCTATTTGAGAAAACAGATAACCACAAAATAAAGTGTATTTCATCTTTTGGTCTAATACTTCTGAAAGGGACATATTTCCCCAGATCCTCAAAAAAAAAAAAAAAAAAAAAAAAGAAGTGCTTTTAAAAGAAAAATATTTCAGAGCAAACCAGTGACAACACAGTGCTGGTAACACAGAAAGAAGCTGCGAGCTGGAGCATTTCCTTAAAGCCGGGGCGAAGCCGGCTGAGGCTGTGCACTGGTGCAGTGCTGAGAATCAAATGAATGACTTCTCAGAAGTCCCACATTTATCACCAGCAGTTCCTGTAAGAACTGGTTTGAACCGATTAATAAGGAAATGACTTGTGCTTGTGTCATCCCTCAGTTAAAAAAGAAACTGCTCGCCCTATGACTTGCCCCTATCTCCTCAAAGAAGACGGCCCCTTTCTCAAACTAAGTCCTTATTAGGACAATCTGTGCGTCATCCTTACCCAAAAAGAATGCATTAGCAAATTCTGCAGGCGCCTCCCACAAGTCAGTGATTAACAAAGGAACAAAGAAGGAACTATGAACCCTGTTCTGAATCATGCCACGGTTTATGGCAGATGACTTGCACAAAAGCTACAATACGTTACTGAACACCTTGTTCTTACACTGACGTTCTAAAGATCAGAGACATTTTTTGGAACTAAGCACCCTCTCCCACCTCTACAGTGTGAAGGTGCTGGGCAGACCCCAGCAGCCTCCAGCCTCCCCTCTGCCAACACCACAACCTGCCCAGTCCTTCATCAGAAACAACCTCCGTTGTTTCTCGGTCTTTACACCTACACACCGTGCTATTTAGAGCAGGAGGGCCAAGGAGCTTTAAGAACTTGTCACAACACTTTAAACAAACAAACCAACCCACCAAAACAAACAAACAAACCAACCCCAAACAACAAACCAAAACAACAAAAAACACAAACAAAACACAGAAAGACCACAAACAAACAAACAAAACCCCAAAAAACCAAACCAAACCAAAAAACCTCACACCTTATTTATTTCTCTACTTGCCATTTTGCTCAAAGCTGCTGTAGTCATTTTCTTTCCTTGAATTCACCTGAAAGGCAATAATCCACTCCCACTGAAATGGATTGTTTCCACAGCCTCTGTGAGTATTACAACAAAATTATTACCCTACACTATCAGTTTCAGTGGTGACTGGAGGCAGTCTAGGGACGAGACTAAAGGAAGAGAGGAATTAAGATAAAGAACAGGCTGGACAAACATTGTCCAGAAATGGTGCAGGTAGAGTAGACCTGACCTTGAGGCAAGGAAGCAAACTAAACTGACACTTCTGAAGGCCACTCCAGAAATATCTTATGATTTGTTTAAATTACTTCCATTTGCCTATGCTCTTCAAGGTAGCAGAAAAACTGTAGCAGAAAACAGGGCTCTACATGGGACTCCATGCTCTGACACCAAACAAAGCTCTGAAGACAGAGACAGCCCTAAATGTGGGACAACACAACAGATATCTGACAGCTATACTGAGAAGGAAACAAAAGCAGGCATAATTAATATCAAACCCAGAGAAATACAACAAGTCATCTAAATAACAAAGAACTGACTGTGCAATGGTTGAGGTACTGCTTTGGTATCACTTTCTAGGTATATCAGATGAGAAACAATTTGATGACTGAATTTTGAGTCAGATTAAGTACTTCTATTAATGATACTGTGTTTTGGATGAGGGTCTAAAACAATTACAAGAATTTCAAGAACTTAAATGCAACCCTGGTGTACAAATTTACTTTCATGATTCTTATTCAAAATTTAAAAACCTACAGCTTCTGGTCCAGGTTTACATATGATCAAATGTTGATTAAAATTGCAGCAATAAGGAACTGGAAGTTCAGGATATTATTCAAGAATGTCTAAAACTTCTCATCAGATAAGACAACACTAAATCTAAACTCAAACTTCATTTGGCATCTAGCTCTAAATGTCAGCCTTCCTCTCTCTTTATAGAGGAACTGTGTGTGCATGTCTTAATCCAGCACCAACCATCTCCATCTAGCAGAAGTGTGATTTCTAACACTGATTTCCTCTGAATTATCATCAAATACTGACTGCTCGTCAAGGCAGACAAACATGCAAGATGGACTAATGGTTTGATACACTACAGGAAATCCCATGTACCTATGTCTTAAAAACCACATCAATCCTCAGAGTACTAAGGGGGCCAAAAGCACACTTGAGCTCCTCCATGACACAGGCTCAAAATTCATGGGGAAAAAACAAGTCACCAGTCCTCCCTCTGGGGATCCTGCCTCCAAGTAAATGTATGCTGTGCAATAGGAAGATCTGCAAAGCACAGACACTTGCTTCTGGGACGGCTTTATTTACACAGTGTGGGTTGCTATGGGGAGGAATCAAGAGTTGTGTAAACTCTTTATAGAGCTCTTACCCAATCACAGGATTCCAAAATACCAACTTCTGAAATACTGTTGCTGCTCCTTCTTGACTAAATCCCACATCAATGTCCTTCTTTGGGTCTCAAACCAGCCTGCACAACACAGTTGCCAAGAAATCACTGAGAAAGTGAGAACCTGGAGGAATTCACAGAAGCCAAGGTCCCAGAGGCAACAAACCTGGAGACATTCACAGGCTAAGACACAGCTGAACTTTTGAAAGCCCAGACTGCAGGGGCCAGCCAAACACTGCTGCAGGGCCCCCATTCTCCACCAGCAATCCCTGCCACCAGCAGGCATTCCTGAGGGCTTCCAGGAGGCAATTCTTCACCCAAAAGGAGACGGCTGGGCTAGTCATGTTGGAGCTGGGCCAGCATGCCTTACAGAGCTATCCTGTTTCAGTGGAATATTTAACTGTGCTACAGCTTTCTACCAGAGCATTAAAGTCACCTTGCCAACTGCTTAAGGTGGACTTGCGAGGACTGGTCACAAAATTATAATTTTCTTTACAAGGTGCTGGAAATTTCCATAAGTCAAGGAAGAGGGGTTCTTACTGCCCAGCACTCACCCAGTAAGCGCTGAATGAATTTAAGGACAAATGAAACAGTAACAACTTATCCAATCCGCCTGTGTAATTTGGCACAGGAAACTCACACAGTAATTCCTGCAGTGGCTCCAGAATAAATATCCAATGGAAATGCCATCTGACATTAGTTATGTACATGCTGACCTGAGATTTTATCCAAAATCTGTTCTCAGTCACTTTGCTAAGTTTTACTGACCTTTTCCACAGATTCTGGAGTGATGCCTACTGAGCTTCAGTGACTGTTCAATTTCATTCCCTTTCCATGATGGTATGAGTGCACTGCCTTATGCAACTTAACCACATATGTCAAAATACCCATTTCTAACATGTTCTGCCAAAAGCAAAGGCAAGTGAAAGCAGCTGGCCTCTCTACTGCATTTTGCCAAAGGACTAGTTGTTCCTCATCTGTCCTTTGTGTGCCTCTGACCAAAGTAGCTCACAAAGGTCCAGGTTTCACACAGCTAGCAGAGCATCAGACCTCAGCTCTGGTTCCCTGAAACACTACAGCACAGTTTATATGCTACACAGTTTCATGGGAAAAGTTCCCAATGTGGTGTCTCCTGGGATGGAGATAAGGACTGTGTGTGCCTGTGACTTCCCAGGATCCACAAATAGCCCAGGGCAGTCCATTCTTGATTACTCTTTTCATCTATTTTTTTTGTGCATGCTAAGACAAAAACCACAGGATTGCTAAGGATGGTAGACACCTCTAAAAATCATCAAGTTCAAACCCCTTCTCAGAGCTACGTCACTGTTACCTAAAGCTGATTGTGCAGAGCCACATCCAGTCAGGTATTGAATACTTCCAAGGGCAGAGACTCCACAACTTCTTTGGGCAACCTATTCCAATGTCTGACCACCTTTATAGTAAAAAACATTTTTCTTATGTTCAAACAGAATTTCCTCTGGCTTGGTTTGTGTCCATTGCTTCCTGTCTTTTCCCTAGATGCCACTGAGAAGAGTCTGTCGTCTTATTCCCTCCCATTAGGTATTGATACACATGGACAAGAACTCCCTGAGCCGCCTTCTCTCCAGGCTGAACAGCCCCAGATCTCTCAGCCTCTCCTTTTATGTCAGATGGTCCAGTCCTGCAATCACCTTCATGGCTCTTGGCAGGATTCTCACTCCAGCATGTCCATGTCTCTCAACTGGGAGCCCAGAACCAGACACATCACTACAAATGTCTCGCATGGGCTCAGCAGATGTAATGCAATCTGATAGAATGCTGTCCAGGAAGCTGTTGGTCTTTGTTGCAAGGCTCCTGTTCAACTTGTCCACCAGGATCCCAAGGTCCTCTCCTGCAAAGTTGCCTGTACCAGGGCATGGGGTTATTCTTCTGCTCACTAAGGCTATCTCCCATGGGATTCTTTGAAGCAGATCCCTGAACATGGCAAAGTCTCTGATCTTGAAGTCCAGGGTTGTTACTTGCTTTGTTCCAAGTTAACTGCACTCTGTGTACCACATGAGGCAAAAATAACTTGTAAAAGTAGTTTTAAACCAGTTTTAAACCAGCCAGTCATCTAAATACATTGATAACTCCAAATCCCAAAAGTTTACAACTTCACTGCTTTTGAAAAAGTACCTTGGAAGCAGAAGTCCCAAGGGAAAGTGCTGGGATTTGAGCCAAACTGCAAATGTGCCTTTTTAGAGCCCAACCTAGAATGGTAATACAATTAACTACTTCAGAGTTTGCAAACATCACTGTGAGCCTTCCTCCATATTTCTGTGCCCTCCACCTCCCCAGTAATAATCCACCTTCTCCACAGCAAGTTTCCAGTCTGTGATCAAAAATTTCTGTAATCCTGAAAAATTAGAATGGAAGGACAAAAGAGACTGAAGGCTAGAAGGAATAGAGAGCTCCTGTAAACTACCATGTCCCTACTATATTAATAAGACACAGATTATTTTGTTCAAATAAAGCAACCACAGAATAATAGCCAGGCTACCACATAAGCATTTCACAGGATTTAGAAAACTTGGAGTAGAATGTAAATCCTGTTTGCTGCCGGATGTTAGGGCTTTGTCTATTATATTTTATAATACACATAACTGCCACTGTTAGACACACTCTTCTATGTGGAGAATTGATGCCAAAATGATGCAATGGGACCGTCAGCAACCTATTGTTTGGGAGCTTCTCCATCCCAAAAAGTCCTGCTGTGATGCAGTACGCTAACTGGTAAACTGGCAAACAAACAAAATTTCTCGTCTCTGCCAGGTTTGTTTCTTTGCTGCTCCATCCTGGGTCTCGGCAACAGTTAAGCCAGAAGGAAGACCTGGTGTGCAGCATGAAATGGGGACAGCACCATTTCAGAATAGCCCAATGAGGCTCTCTTAGACCTTCACCCTTTTAGGTGACACCATGAGTGACACTCACACAATATATATCACACGCTTGATTTTTACCTGCTTTTTTTAAAGATTCGGACTGCTTGACTGAATTTTATCATGCCTTTTTTTTTTTTTTTTAACACTGACTGAAATATTAGGTGTTTGTTCAGCACTGGTTTTGACATCTCATTACTGTGAAGACGGGGTTTTTATCCAATCTGAAAAGCAGCCGTGTTGATGTTTGAAAATTCAGTACTCCCTAGGGCAGCACTGATGAGGTAACAGGACAAACATCTTCAAGAGTAAATATGGAAGGAGTACAAGCCATTACTGCACTAGTGTCAATAGGGACACACTAGCCCACGAATGCAACTGAATTCACACTGTTGGTGAAATCTGGGCATGTCCTGGATGTTGATGTACTCTCCTTAACTGTTTTCCAGTGACCATTTGATTGTGAGAATAACAAAAATCTGTCTGCTTCCCAGGAGTACTGGGGAGCTCAATTATCTCACTTTCTAAACCACCCCAAATGACAAGGATGGAGACTGATTTACACTCAGGCTCACATGGACTTGTTACAGAAATGCTGCTGGTCATGTTGGAAAAAATCAGGCCCCTGGGCACTCTGATGCTCATTAGAAATAAAAAAAAAAAACCCGCTTTCTAGTAAAAGAAAAAAAAAAAAATCTCATCTCTAAATCTCTGCATCTTTCCAGCTCTGAAGCTGGCAAAGTAAGCCTCACTGGATTTAACTTCAAATGTTTAAAACTTTGCATAATTGGGAAATGTCAGAGTACCATTTTTTTATACATCTTTGCATATGATCAAAAGCATGATTGTCACACAGTGTGTCCCAGACCCTTGGTAAAATCTGGTCGCTAAAGCATTCAGCTGCTGTAAGCAACCCTTGCGGAGGGATGCCCTTTATGAACATCTCTAACTGTTCTGGGCTATCTCAAATGAGAGAAGAGTCAATTAGCAACTTTATCCCTGCTACTGACTGTTAAAGAAGGTTACAGAAAACATCTAGGGCATGCATAAATTTCCACCAAACTCCTAAAAATGTTTAGGATGTTTCTAAATTTAAGCCCCATAGCTAATCCTAGAAACTCCTACAGGTCTTCTTCATAAAAGCTGAGTTCACTTATGGTAGCAACATGATAAGGTCTCTGTATAGGTAAGCTCTCACCCAGCAACAGCTCAAATGACAACAAAGACAACCCCAGCATAACACTACCTTAAAACTATCAGCAAACAAGAAACATCACAGATGAAGAAAAAAAAAAATAACCTTTTCTTTTTTCTACCAACACTGCAATAACAAGATGACTGTCCAGTTTCCACCAGCACTTCTTCATTGGCCTCTCTACGCTTTTTATTTAATTTCCCCTTGTCATTCCCTTGCCCTTTCAGACTCTTCCAGCCTTTAACAGTTTTTGAGGAGCACCCAGAAACTTCACATCTTCCAGTGATCCTCCTGAGACTTCTCCCTCAAGTTTTCTCATGTTTCCTGGTGAGCTGTCTCCTTTTTCATCAGCTGTCTGCAAGTCCTGCCAAAGTCTTCTAGCACTGGAAAGAAATGCAATCCAAGAGCATTAATAAATGATAGCTAGTCCCTCCTCTCCCTTTCATCTCCTCTCCCCTGGCCATAAGTAAGCAATCTAGCTGGTGCAGAGGCAATGAACAAGCACCCACCTGGGATCGGGTTGTGATGATGCCACATCAAGCCCCAGGGCTGACTCCGGGCCAGGCTGCCATCTGAGCAGGTTGGTGAGTGAGCCAAGGCATTGCTATCCTCAGCTGCCCCAGACTCCTGGTGGTACCTTGGGTGAAGAAGACCTGATGGGTCCAGCTTGAAGGACAAGGGCTTCCATCCAGCCCAGTACCCTCTAGGGGACACCTCCACTGAGGGGGCTTCCCCAGCAGACTCCCACATCAGAGCTTGAGGCTGGACGTCATGGACATATGCCTCTGCCATAGCCACCGAGAAGTCAGCCACCACTCCCTGGTACTTCCCTGCTTGGTGCCCAAGGCTCTTCTCATGAAAACCCATTAGATTTCATGACTCATCCCTCACCCCAGGGTAAAGCTAAGAAAACAATCAATGATGAGATAAAGAAAAGAATAATTGTCACATGAGAAAAATGTTTAAGTTATTCTTCCCACCCAGGACTTCCCCATCTCAGTCATGAGAAGCAGTGGCTTCTCAGTGTAACAAACAGCAAACAGCACTTGCTGATTCCTGACCTGCTACAAGGGCCAGAGGGAACCATTAGGGCTCTTATCCTTACAGTGTAGGGTCACAGCAAAGGAAGTCCTTTCCCCTCCCTAGTCTGACAAGACATAGCACTGAACTCAAATGGATTGGTGGGGATGGGATTTGGGAAGACCTTGGTACTTGTGAACTGGAGACAGAAGACTAAATCCCTAGTGAAATCCCGACTGCTTCAACACTATGAGCAAGGCAGGAGCTGCAGAGGAGCACACCTGCACAGCAACCTCACATGCAGGCTTTAGTTGGGACCCATGAGACACCAAAATGCATTTACAGCCAAAGAGATGATAGGACAGCATCTCAGTATCCCATATTGTCACTCTTTTAGTAGCTTGCTCCAGTTTGCTTAGTTTTTAAATTAAAAGGATGTTTCCTAACCAATGGTTGTTCAAACCACAAGCTGAAAAAATAAAGCAGGTTATTTTTTGCTCTTTAAATAAAACCCACAACCCACCAGGGATCTTACCCAATGGTCAAAACTGCCCAGCTGCTCCTTTGTGTGGACAGCTGTACACAATTTGTACGGAGCTGTACAGCTATAAGAGCGGAAGGAATAGAGCAAAAGCAAGTAGCCACAAACAGAAACATTAAAAAGATTCTTTTTCCTGCTCATCTTCCTGGGAATTAAGGTAGCTTTCTCCCAGTTTTCTGGGCGACTGAGCCACCCTGGAAGAATCAACCCCAGTATATTTTCAACTCGTGTTTTTGTTTACTCAGAGAAGGCCAATTTTTAGTTCACTTCTTACAAACATTTGCCACAGGCCTGGATTATCAAAGAGCTAGCCTTAGTCAAATCAGGAGGAAAAAAAACCACAACACCCCTGTAATGAACAGTTGCTAAACATTAAATACACGTGAGGAGATTTTGAACTCCTCCTGGAAGTTCCACAAGTAAACGCACAAAGTGGAATAAATATGACGGATTATTTATTGCAATTTCTTCACTCAACTCTAAGAGCTTCTGCCAGAAATACAGTTCCTGTGCATGGAACAGAAACCGCAGAGGCCTGCCTAGGGCTACTCAGCATGCAGATGTGGTCTAAACTTAGTGAATGCTGATGGTTTCAATTAGGGACCAGAGCTCATGCCTTTAATTCCGTCTTACCAAAAAAGGTATCTCTGAAAAAGCATAGTGTATGCACAGTACCTCCCTGTGCAGGAAATAAAAGCCTTACATAGGAATTTAGTAATTAGCAGATCAGACCATTGGTTCATCCCATCAGATAACCTACCTTTGACCAGTGACCAACATCTGATGTTTAAAAGGCACAAGAAAACAACCTTCAAAAATACCTTTAGCTGTGTTACTTCACAGAGGAAAAAAAAAAAACAACCAACAACCAACAAAATAATGTCCTCATGACCTAAGCAAAGTCAGTTTATGCCCTGCAGTGCAAATTGTGATTAGTCTTCTCTTACCATGCGTAGTGGCAAGTGTTACTATTACTCATGAAATTATCCAACCCTTAAAAAAACCAAATTTTAAAATGCAGCCATACCACTTGCATTGTTGGCTCCCGCAGAACTGAATTAACCATGCTGAAATTACCCAGCACATACACAATAGACTTGTTTTACAAATAATAGCATAACTCCCTTATACTATGAGGCTGAAGGAAACCAAGAGACTTATTTTATTCCTAGAGCCACTCTGTAGGAACATCTGCTTCTCTCTTCATGGAAAAAACAAAAAAGACTAGATGCAGATATCTCACACAAGTAAATCTCTGCCAGCTACCTTTGCTATTCCTTCCCCTTGGTCCTTCTCAGAGTTCATGATATCCCTGAGCACTGAAGCACACAGAGCTAGCTGCTCTGCTCCAGATGGAGATTTCTCTTGGTGCAAGGGAACATCAGAGCTCAGTCATGCCTGTTTATGTGCTCTTCCATTTTTAAAACAAAGCTGCTCTGGACCACATTGGCTTCAACCCAGCAGACACCATTCCACTGACTTCTGTAGGCTTAGATCCAGCCCTTGGCCCTCACGCTACTCACATTTTGATTAGCTGCAGCTAGCAAAGCAGAGTGCTTTGTTGCTTAGCCATTTTTTACCATGCAGTCTAGTGAATAACTCTTGGGTCACTCACCTTCCTGAGCAGCCCCCTGCATGACAATTTTTTAAAGAGGTTTGCTTGAATTTTTTCAGTTTCAGGTACATGATGTCCAGATTCACTGCAGCCTTTCCAGACAACTCTGGTAACTCAGAGGGATCCAATTATGCCAATGAGGAATGTATTGGTTTGACCATATCAAATCTCATACCAGTCTGACTTTAATTAGCTCCTTATGGCCTGGCTTTGATCTGAGAAACACTGTGTTAAGTCTGGAGTAACTCCCCTGGAGAGCAGAGTTTTGAGAACAGCATTCGGCCCCTGAGGTGAAGTTCTGACCTTCTATGATTCTTTTACACTGCTGTGAGGGCTGAGCAGGAAATGGCCATGAGAGCAGCTCCAGGCAAAACCAGACTTCCATGGCCCACCTTTCAAACCCAGGTGCCCCAAACCAGCAAGTTCTTCCATGTCAAGCAGGGCACTTCTTGCAGTCAGGACCTTGCTGCAGCATCCTACACTTGCTTCCCATAGGAATTCTTGGGGAAGGGACTGGCTTACCTAAAGGCAATCCCTGGAGAAATGCAGGCGTTTCAGCCTGGCTTGACAGCAGTGCAGAGGACAGGAAGGTAAAGGGTGTCCTGCTGTGAAGAAGCTAAAGCTTGGTGCAGCCAAGGGCTGTTAATCCTCCTAGTTCAGTTCAGTGCTATACACACATGAAGATCTCAGCAGAGATTCACCTTGCACAAATCAGAGCTGTATGTGGCCCACAGCCTTACAGGACCCATGAGCAGCTCTCTGCACCTTCTCTTCCTTAGCAGCACATGACACTGACAAATGTTTCTGCTGCTATGTAGACATCTTTCTGCCACTACCTAAGTGCTATCTTCATAGAAATATCTAAAGAGTGTGGGCTGCTTGACTGTTACCATGTCCTTGTGCATCACAAATAGCCTGGCTGAGGTCTGCTGAAACTCTGGAAACTACACGAGGTTCTTGGAAGCAACTGACGGCATTTGGCCATTGGTATATAAGAAATACACTTGTACAAACATGCTTGCAGACAGTTCCTCACCAGCTCCTCATCCCAAAAGAGGTGCCAGGGGTTAGTTCATCCACATCAGAGAATCTACAACACCATCCGTGTTTACCTACTGGCTCTATCTTCAGCCAGCTGCCCCAGTCCTTGTCTTTTCCAGTACCCACTAATCCTGACTGTTCTGCAGTTGTTTCCTTGAATGTTTCTCTCTAACCCTAATCCTACCTCATCCTCTGTCTTTTTTCCCACTGACCCTGGCCTCCCCGTGTCTTACTCCTTTTGCAGCCCTTCCAGGAGACACAGTCCAAACATGGTAGCCTTCTCCTCAGTGCCTTCCTATCAACACTGCAAGCAAATTCACTTGTTTGAGACTTGTATCACCTACAGCCTTTCCCCACAAATTATACAACTCCAACAGCACCAGACTGAAGTCTTTCAGTACAGGTCTCATTCAAAATACCCAGCACTGAAGTGCTAATACTAGGTCTGCATGGTGGACAGGCTTGATCTTTGCAGGTTTGATGGCCTATGCTAGCAGCAGCCCAGTGAACCCTGGAGGAAGAAAAGAGCTCCATTTTGCTTTAAAGGCCACCTCCCCTTTACACAAGGCACTGAAGGATCACTTGCAGTAAGTTATATCTTGCTGTGCTTGAGGTCATTAAGATTTTTGCCACTGACCTCCAGAAGGAGACCATTTAACTTACACCTTGTTGCTGAAGGATGCTCACAGGTGCCTGGAAATGCACAAGTATTACAGTTTATGCTGTCACCCAGTCCAGCTGTAACCCTTTGCCATACCACAGTTTAGTCTCCCTCTGTGCTAAATCCTTGATTATCCAGTTTGTTACTCCACTTACTACAGGGGGTGGCTGGGGTCAGGATTCACCTCCCCATTTTCCACATTTCCACCCATCCTATGCAAGCATCTCCTACTTCATCGCATCTATTCCTACACATCCAGTTCCCTTGACTGTGACCTCTCAGCCTCCTCTCTGCAGCACCTCCAGCACCATAATGAAATGCAGAGGGGTTTTTTGATAGATTTGCAAGCACCCCTGCTTCTTTCTATCCTCAATTCCTAAAGCTGAATTTCTCAGGTGATGCAGAGAAGGTTCATGAGCTAGTGCTGGGAGAAGACTTCCTGTGACAGCTTGCTCTTGGGAGCCAGTACCAGAAAGTGGAGAAGCAGGACACAGTAACTGACACCAACTCCTGTAGAAGAGTTACTGAGTTATCTGTTATCTTGGCTAATAGGATCCCAAACAAGACTCTCAGAAATTAAGAATGATTTCTCATTCAACTTTTTATTTTTCAGCAACAATATTCTTTTCACCTTAGTAAGCTACAAGTGACAACTCTTTGATCGAATATCTCTGCCTGCTGATACATAATAGTTTGTGTTTTCTTTATGAAGGTGTCCAACACCTTCAGGTACTTGCATACCTGCCAGGATTTGAAAACTAAAAAAACATCTGGGGAGAGAAACAGGAAGAACTTGCAGCTTTAAGTGAAATGAGATTAAGAAAGCCCTTGTAGAACAACTGAGGAACAGGACGCTAAAAAGAACCTGGGTACACTCCCTGATTAACTACAGGCTCTAAATATACACGTCTCCAGGTATAGTTCTGGTCTGCAGACCAGACACAAGACAGAAAGTGCAGAAAGTCACAAGGTGGGAAAAGCAAGGAATTCTGCAGGCCAAGGAGAGGAAAAGCTGTATGAAAGCCCTGAGTGAGCTGCACTGAGTAGTTGAGGGGGCCACAGAGAAAATGGCAAAAGATTGCTTATTGCCAAATCGTTGTGCACGTTCTGCTGGGCTCTCCTTATGGGCACAGAGGCTCCCGTCCTCTTCCAGCCCCACTACTTCAGCCAAGGTAGCTCACTGCAGCTGAAACACACAGCGTGGTGCGAACAGGCACATGCACTGGTATCCACGTAAGCAGTGGGAAAGGGCAGGACTAGAGAGAGTGGCCTGTGCAGAGAAGGAGGAGAGGGGGTGGGTGCACATCATCAGAGGGGACTGCTGGCTGTGTTCAGATGTACTGGCAGAGCAGCGCTGGAGAAGGCTGCGATTCCCCTCTGAGGTGCACAGACCAAGCTGGTGAGGAGCCAGTGTGGGATAGGGTCAGAATTTGAAATGGAAATGCACAGTTGCAACCCTAGAAACGAAACTTGCAAGTGGTCATATCATGTCTTACTTATTCCAGGATCTGACCTACCACATTCATGAACATCAGTCTCCACATTACAGGACCCCAGAAGGGAAAAACACTTTAATATATAGCAAGCTGTGCAGTCCAAGGAGCTTGGCAGGAGTCAGCAAGACTTTCAATGTCATGAAAATATGCAGGTGAACACTATGAAAGAGTGCTAAGTAGGTGAGGTCAGCAGCATGCAGGTACTTGCACACTGGGGTGGACAGGTATGTATGAAGAGGAGTGAATATATGGGGAGCACATTTACACACCCTGAGAACACAGAGAAGCATGAAGCTGTGAGATGAGGTGGGTGGACAGTCTCAGAGATGAAGAGATGGATCATTTCAGTGGGAGGAAAGATGCTTTGCAGGGAGAAGCAGAGCGATGAGGGGCTATGGGTGTGCCTCCATGCCCGTGCGGGTCACAAAGCTGGGAGGTGAGGGAAACTGGTGCGGCAGCATAGAGGAGTGAGCGTGTGCTGCAAGTGTTGATGCACATGCTGGGGTTATCCAGCTGCTGCTGACTTGCCCTGGGCAAGAAGAGGGTACAGAAATTGCAGCACACATCTGTGATGTGCCTGCACATGTACAATGATTCATTGGGACACTTTTATGTGGGAGACGGCAGCACCTATTAGACAAATACTATTTACTGAATTCTCTCGCCTGTGGCGCTTTCACTGAACGAGTATCCTATACGGAGAGGATCCTTGGCTATCACCATGCATGAATGAAGACAACAAGACAGATCCTGTGTTGACGAGGGACCAACACTGGAGAGAAAGCTCATTTAACAGTGCCTGAAACCACTTGTTCCTCTGGTTGATGACAAGTGCAGAAATGCAGCCTGCGTCACTCAGGATGTTTTAATGCCGCATCCAAGTCTGTGATCTCACAAATCCCAAGCTGGATCTTAACATTAACCCTAACATTAAAACATTAGCATAGAGAGTAATGATGTGCCCCACACCCTGGCTCTGTACAATGGAAACCACTGCAGCCTGCGAGGCATTTATACAGAACAAAGCTGGTGTTGAAGACATGCCTCTGGTCTATAAAACAGTGCACCAAGCATCGTCAGCAGGTCATTTCAAAGCAGCAGCCCACTGCTTAGCTGCTAAAACCCTCACACCATGGCTGCCTCAGGCTCAGAGGGAGGAAGGAAGAGCTGCAACTAGACATTCATTACAGATAAGCTCCGTGCAGGCCACCTTGGGTCAGTGAAGTGCATGTCAAATTGCCCTAGCACTAGCTCAGCTGTCTGCTCAGCATCAAATTCCCTGGCCACCTGTATCAACCCAAAGTGAAGTGCAGGTGCTGCATTTCTACTGGGAAATAATAATTCTTAAGCAAGGACAAACAGGTTTGGTTAGATGGGCTCAGCAAACATGAGAAGCACAGGTGCCTTCAGAGCACAGGACATTAAAGGCACTATGATAAGTCTATCTTAGCACACAATGCAAAATTAGGTTAGACCTTTTGTTCTCTTGGGAGATTCAATTGTTAGTTTCTGGACTCTGGGCTGGTTTGGTAGCACTTGGAGCACATGGAGACTTTATGTGGAAAATGCTACACAGGGAAATGCCTTTAGAACCTGAGATACACACACCTGCAGAGAGTAAAGTTACAGACATTTCTTTACACAGCTACAGATCCAGACAGTACTATCACTTAGATTTTAAATAATAATATTTTTTAGTTTCATGATGATTTACAAAGGAATGCAAAGAAATGCACACAGGGATCTGTATGGTTTCATTTAAGCCATATAATGAGATGACAAATCCCAAGCACCTACAACAGACATAGCTGATAAAATCCAGAAGTGTGAAAGAAGAATC
This sequence comes from Megaceryle maxima, assembly GCA_024605025.1. Lineage (NCBI taxonomy): Eukaryota > Metazoa > Chordata > Aves > Coraciiformes > Cerylidae > Megaceryle > Megaceryle maxima. The sequence goes on along the minus strand of JANHGN010005253.1, from coordinate 139,186 downwards.
ATAGCCTACATGCCTGCAACTGTATGTAAATATTTACTACATTCATAAGAAAAAGCACCAATGTCACATGCCTCTACCCTGTCCCCAGAGCAGAGCAACTCCGCTGCAACTGCCAAGGTGGCCCGGGTTGGACAAGGTAGCTCAAAGCCTTCCCTTCCTCCTACCCCACACCAATCACTACTTTCTCTCTTACTCTCTGTTGTTGGGGTTTTTTTGTGTGTTTTTGTTTGTTTGGTTTTGGTTTTTTTTTTTAGGGGGGTGCATTTGTGGGATTTTTTGGGAGGGGATGTTGTTGTTTGTTTGGGTTTTGTTGTTGCTTTTTTCCCCTTTTACTTGAACATGCCTGCTCTGGGACATGCCCCCAAGCACTACTCAGTTTAAGGACCAGCTCAGTGTCATTCATCTAATCTGCCTTCCCTCCAGGGGCCTCTACCTTTGGCCAATCAATGTATGAAGACCAGCTCTCCTGAAAAATACACTTTCCAGTAACTAAGACCTTAAGCTGCCTTTGCACCATATCGCTCACCAATAAATACACCCCGATACACAATATTGCACCCTCTCCAGTTCCTGGAGCTCTCTCCTTCCCATACACCTAACATACTGGAGAACTGGCAGGGGACTAACAGACATCCTCTGTACACTCCTCCACCTGCAACTGGAGAGGCCACTTTCCACATTAGCTAGTCAAATGCATAAGACCCTGGTGCAGCCATCTCAGCTGCTCTTGTTTCTTCATTGCTTTCAAGAATAGAGGAATTTTACCCTCCCTTCAGGAGAAACAGTTGTCAGGCAGACCAAGAACATACCTTCATTTTTTTTTCTCCTTCCTGCAGCTGGCCCAGCTTTCCCCATGAGCAGTGCCCACCAACCCTTGCTAAAAGAAATCTCAATGCTAACCACGTTTATGTTTGTTCTCAGCTTCATTAGGCTGTCGGGGGGAGCTTGTTTTGCTTTATCACATCCATGGTGTCCCTCAGACTGCCTCCTCCTGAGCTGTCAGGACTGATAACGTGCAGAGCTTTGCAATCCTCCCTGCAATGGTCACTGTTTGTCACTGTGCTGCCCTTGCACATACCACAAACAGGTCTTTCCAAAGGCTGCAGATAAAAGGCTGAATAGGATTTAGAGACCAGGTTCCCCACTCTATTGCATCTTTCCACCCACTTCTTGCCCTGGGCTGTGCAACTCAGCCAAGTGCAATGAATGGGAAAGGTCAGAGGTAACACCTGTATTCTGGGGCCCCAGACAAGTTCCTACCACTGCGTTACACATCCTAGCAAAGCTGGTTCTCAAAAGACACGGTAGCGGCTTGTCTGGGGCAGCCAAACCAGCAGGACTGTACCAGCAGGGCAGGCTAGGTCCAATGGAATAGTCACTAATGATCCAACATGCTTCCCCCTTGTACTCAAATCATTTGGAGCCAAACTGATGCTTTTCCATTCATGGGCATTAAGTATTTCAAAAGAATAAATAACAATTATCATTGACATCTTTTCCATAGAGCCCAACTGGGGCACAAGCTGCTGAAGCAGCTTGTTCCGAAGCCTCAGCTGCTCAGCAGCAGCAGCAGAGATACCACGCACTCCCATTCACCCAAATTTGTGCTCTAACCACCAGACCACAGCCCCTCCTGGAGCCCACCCTGCTGGGAGATCACCCTGTAATAGAGAATGAACACATGCTTATTTAGGGTGGGCAGCTACTGGAGGCCACAAAATCTTCAGCAGCTGTTTCTGGTGGGGTGGGAGCTAGTGTTCCTACAGCAGCCAAACCCTACATCTGCCCAGAAAACCTCTCCCTAAGTGGGGAGATGCCTACAGCTCTGAAGACATCCAGGAGCAAAACTGGCCTCCCTGACTGCTTATATGATATTCAAAGGGAGACCAAGAAGGAAACAGAGCTCTGAGATTCAGGATCTCCTACTGTCCTGAGATTATCCTGGCAATGCCCTACTCTCCCCACTGCTTCAGCATCCCTCACAAGCACCCCCCAGCAAGGCATCCCCACCCCTCACAGTGAGACCCCCCTCAAGAAGTCAGCAGATACACCATGCTCTCTGCATGGAGAGATTTAAGACCACTTTCCTCTCCCCCTCACCAAGCTCAGCTAGGTCAGGCACAGCATTTGTCAAAAGAGCTCCCTGCTAATTTTAGCCTCTGTCTCTCCACCCAGGCAGCAGCAGCTCAACCTCTATGGAAAGCTGGGCAGCACCAAGGTGAGGGCTGGGAGTTGCTGCCTTCAAACTGCCCACATGGCCACACACTGACAGCTAAATATAAACTAGTGGTGGGCAGAGGGGAGCCACGCTGGCTCAGGCTAAAGCAAATCTTTCACCCATCACTCAGAGGCAGAGCAAGGACAAACTGCAGCTCCTGAGGGAATCTGTTTCCGCACCCAGATAGTGCTCATAGGATTTGCTTTCTGCCCAGAGGGATAATTTAGGCTGCAAACTTGTAATAGGATTCCATGTGGTTCATGTATTTTTGGAACTCATCTGGAGCTGGTGCATCTCAAACTCTAGTGCACCATGCCAAGCAAGCACCACTTTGGAAACACGGCTTGTATGATAGCCTTGTCCAGCTCTTTCCTGCAATGGCCTCTTCTCTACCATGCCATGCTGCCTACTACATAATGGTTATCCCAGGGCAACATGCCCTCGCTGCGGAGGCCAATAGCTGGAACATCAAAGTGTCTGCTGTGGGAGCCCATACTTGGGGTGGGAGTTGAGCAGAGGGAGTTTTACCACATCTGGATGCAAACTTGCGCTGTTCTCAACAAACAACACTCCTCCCTTTGCGTAAGAGAAAAAACCCAAAAGGGTATGGAAAGGAAGACAGAAAGGGAGCCCTAAGAATTATGAAAGGAGTATCATGAACCTCAGCAAATCCAGAGAGTTTCTGCATTAAATGCTACCAGACCATGGACCATAGGACAATGCACAAACCAAGCATCTGTTCTCTGATTTCCACTGTACCTAGAGGAAAGGGACTTGATTATCTCTCATAAAGAGGGACATGTGAAAAATTCCTGGCTACATTAGCAAATCCTTTGTCTACAGAAATAACTGGCAAAGTGTTGTTTGAGAGACACCCAGGACAAAACAGGTAATCACACTCTGCAAATCAAGTGGAACAGCTGCAGCACTGAGCACAATGCTCTACACAGGGAAACCAGATGTCCTGGCAGACATCGACTACAGTAAAAAGCCACCACGGAACTTATTTTCAAGACACCAAACACACTCTCAACCATCTCAGTAGAGCTGATTATGGTCCTCAGCAGCTTCTGTAATTATCCCTGCGTTTTCCTCCAGCACTTTTTAAAACTCAGAAGTCAGGGGTTTACTGAGTCCTCCAGTTCCTTTCTGTATCTCCTCTCTTTTTGATCTCTGCACCCATGACTGTCAACTCTAGCCTCTCTGCCCCACTTAAGTCCCAAGTATTAGCTTCTAATTTAGCCTTCAGTTCCTTCCTCCTTACAACTTTTTAGTGGCCGTGGGCATTTTCTGATCACTTTGCTCCAACACTCATCTCAATATGCCCCATTTTTGGCCACTTCTTGCTTTTGTTAAATAATCCTTAACTTCTGCATTACTGAATGCTGCCTCTTCTCTCCTGCTTGTCTTGTCTTTCACTTTTATTTAATCCTCTAATTCTGCATGTGCCGCAATACTTGTTAAAATATTTATTTCCCCTCCTTGATGTGCCTATGTCAGATATGTAATTCAAACATGGAGTTATAAGGTGAAAGCAGAATTTACAAAGAATCTAAGTTTAGGGGGAAAAAAAATCAACTCATCATGCCATTTGGGAAGCATGAGGTTTTAGGACAAAGCACTCAAGAGATCGTACTGGGAGACCCAGAGTTAATTGGCAAAGCAATTACAATTTGTGAAGCAAAGGAAATCGGCCGCATGGCTAGAGCTGATGGAATGCAGACAGTCATCAGACAGTGCAGACAAACTGAAATAATACTAGCCAGGCCGAGGCAGGAGGACAGTAAGAGTTCAGAGAGTGAGTGCATCCTCCTCTGCCCCACCATACACAAAAGATCTTCCTCACTGCAGCAAGTGGTGCAAGTCAGTGAGATGCAGTCAGAGGAATTGCAAGTGGAGAGCATGACTGCTGCATGGTGGTGGCAGAAGCAGCATTAGCATCATCAGGACATCTTCAGAGGAGCAGCAGGGATGAAGACAAGGGCTCAGCAAGAGGTGAAAGGAACATGAAAGGAGGCAGCATTTATTAGCTTCAGACAAGGTGCAGATGAGCAGCACCATGCCAGCAAAATTGCCTATGGATGAAAAGCAAATTAAATTCAGGTTGAATTCCACTGATCTTAGCTCCACTACTGGAGCAGAACAACATGGACAAGTACACACATATAATCGGCTACAGCCAGTGACTATGGGGGGAAAGGAAAACACCCATTTCCAGGGTTAAAGTCTGTCAAACCCCAGTCTTGCAAAGCACATCGAATTCCCTGGAGAGGCAGGAGACCAAAGCAGCAGAGACAGAATTAGAACATGTATATCCAAGGATGAATAAGCTTCCAACAAAGCACAACCAAGAGCAGTATAACTGTCCTTCAACTCACACACCTTACAAAGCTCTTCCTGCCCTGAGGAAGAGCTTGCAGAAGAGGTGGACTGGGAACAGTCCCAAGAATTGGTGATGATGCTAGAGCAGCCCAGGTGTCTGCACAGAAAGAGGTGATCAAGCAAGCCCTGCCATGCTCCTCCTCCCTCAAACCTGACTGCTTAGGCCTCAAAGAATTAAACACCTTTATAGAGAGGAGAACAGTGGCCGATACCAAAAGCACTTCTGGTGCTTGAGGTGCTCACAGTTAGGGGCCTGGCTAGCCTGCGGAGACAAACTAAGTGTCAACTTGGCCAAACCTTTTCCCACAGACCACCCACTCAGGCTGTGTTTGGCACTGAAATTATTTCTAAAACTCATATGAGCTCAAATCCCTGTAGATGTCTACTTGAGGCAGGGGGACAGTCCTAGAGGACCATCACCCGATGCTTCAGAGTATCTGGATCTTCTGGCTTTAAGCAAAAAGGTCTACATAACCTATGGGCAAAAAGAAAACCAAAAATTTGAAAGATGAAGCAAACTGCAACAGTAATGCTGAGGCTGCTGTCAGGGTGCTTGTCTCAAAATCAGTGGGAAGAGACACAATGACTCTTGGAACTGGGAAGTACATCAGACAAATTATAAATGCTTGAAAAAAAAATGTCCTGCAAAGCTAAAGCAACCTTTAGACACAGGGATTGAGTTTCAGATGAGAAACTGAAAAAGAAATAATGCAGGCTTAGTATTTTGAGAATAAGCAGTCATTCAGTGATCCACAGATGACATATCTATTGGTTTTACTGTACAAGCCTGTTTTACAAACTAAATGTCAGTCTAAGAGATTGCAGACACTTGCTAGCATCGGCCACAAAAATGCAGGGTAACCAAGCACAAAAGCACATTACACCATTGCCTGTCTCACAGAATGGTTTGGGTGAGAAGGGACTTTTAAAGATTATCTAGTTCCAATCCCCCCTACTGTGGGCAGGAACATCTTCCACTAGATCAGGTTGCTCAAAGTCCCATGCAACATAGCTTTGAATTATTTCCAGGGATGGAGCACCCACAACTTCTCTGAGCAACCTGTTCCAATGTCACCACCCTCGTGTCCAGAGGCAGTTCTATCTGCTTGCCCTCCTGTGCCCCTGCCTCCCCAAAGGCCCTGGGCTGGGCCCGCACCCCCTGCACCAGTGTCCTTCTTGGACGAGGGAGGCTAGGAGGACACAGAGGAGTCAAGATGCAGTTGTCAATGTACCAGAGATAAGAGAGGAGGAAAGCATTTTTAGTGTTCTTTTTCTTGTTTTAATGGTTTCTGTTTGTTTGTTTTGTGGTCTGTTTTTGGGTTTTTTTTTTGTGGTGTTGTTTGTGCCTTTTATTGGGTTTTGTTTGTTTGTTTTTTAAATTATTTATTGCCAGTCTTGAAAAGAACTCCCAATGAAGTGGCTAGAAGGGATCTTAACACTCAAGGGCAGCAATTCTTCCAGGCAGAACTGCAGTCTCCTGTTTCTCCACAGGAATAAGCCATCCCTCTAACTTCTTTGATCTGTCATTATTCTTTGTACACTACCACAAAGGAAGGGTCTGGCTTCATCTGCAACCATCCATCAGACAGCCTTCTCATGCTCAGAATGAAGAAACCCCTTGGGCACAGGGACTGCCCTCCACCTTCCCTCACATGTCCTAGGCTCCAGCCCCATCTTCATCCCATGCCTGAGGTGGTGGCCAGTGATCCAGGAGGATCAGGGGTCCTCAGTGATTTCCACCCCCCAGCCCAGCTCCCTGCACATGAGTCAGCCCTCCACACTCCACAGCAGCTGTGAGAGGGCAAAGCAACTTAACATCCCACCAGAGGGAAAGGAAGGTGCATCAGCCTGCACAAGGTCTCCCAGCACCCCATAAAGTCATTGTTGAGTGCCAAGCGTCTCATGGCCCCATCTTTCCCATCCTCGCTCCTGGAGTGTGGAAAGGTGGCATCTCCTGTCTGGAGAGCCCCTGGGGAGAGGGCAAACAAGAGCCTGGGGTCCCTCAGGCTGCTGTGCCAGCACAGCCAAGCAGCCTGGCAGCAGGAGGTCCATGTGGTCTGGAGGGGGCAGGGTTTCTTTCCACCACAGGGTGCTCTCTTCTCTAGCTTTAAGGATGAGCTTTCTCACAGCCTTGTTTTTTGTTTTTTTTCCTTTTCTTTTCCCTCTCCCCTAATAGGAAAGGGGAAACACATGACCTGGGAAGGCCTTTACTAGCAATTCCTTCTTAACACCTTGTCTTGGGTGTTATTTTGAATTTCTAAGTAGATGCAACCATTCACTTCCATTCATATGAGAACACAGGACAGATCGTAATTGCTGTTCACAAAATCTCCTCTGAAAGAGGCAGGCACTGATGTTTTCAAGACACAGAAATTGCAAAATGAGACAATACATTTACTAGTTATGTTAGGCAGACAATTTATTTTCAAGGTACATTTCTGGAAATTACAGTTCAGCCAGGCTTGATAGAAAACTTGGTTTTGGTGGATAGTTGGTTTATTTTGCATTTTTGATCAAAAACAAATGAACCCCCCCCAACTGGCCTGCTTAAGGGAAAACAGGGCCTGTGGCAGCTAATGCTGAGTGAGCTGCTGGAGCAGGTAATTGAGGCTATTAGTACAGGGTGGTCTGGACAGGATATTCTCAACCCATTATAAATTTTATTCTACAGATTAGATGGGGTTAACAGCACCCAGACATGACTACTGCAATTTTACAGAAAATAACATTACAAAATGTAAATAAAACTAATTTAGGAAGTGAAGTATTTATGAGAAGGACTGGAGATAACTAGGCTCAAATGAACAGCAGCACTGAGGAAGCTGCCAGAGTTGCCAACACCAAATATATGGGCCAAGTCAAACAGCCCACGCTAATGACACAGAAATAAGTGGCCTCTTGAAGCAAGGCAGAAACAGATTTATTGAGAATGGCAGGAAAAAATACACATATCATTAATGTAGATTATCCTCACTTCAAGAGAGCTCTACTAGGCAATTCTGCAGCCTAACAGGTGATGATGTAAATCAAATATTTTTTACTGTTAAATGGGATATCACAGTATCTGGCATTGAACTACTGTTTAGTGTGCACGAATTTACATAATTTCAGTCAAACATGGGCTTGCAGATAAGCCTGCTAGTTCCTAATACAGTCCAGAGGGCTAGCAGCAAAGAAAGTTAAAAAGATAAAACATGCCTATTATGGAAAGCCCCCCACAGTCAAACCTCTGATCTGCATTCAGTGTTTTTCCTTTACTGAGTAGCACTGGCTGTCAACTGCTCATATTTGGCTCAAGTGGAAAAAAAAAAACCAAAAAACAGACACACAAACAAACAAGAATATTTAGACTGTCTGAAATCAACATCAAGGTTACTGGGATGAAAACCAGGAAGGAAGAAAATCCCCATGGATAATGCAGAGGCCTGGGACTTACTGTTTGCATTTTGGATGGAAACCAGTGACACAGAAAAGCAAGAATAGCAGAAGATGCAATACTTTTGCCACATAAGGATATCAGAGAGACCTACAGTGTAAAGTAATTGGTGATGGCTTCAGAAGCTGGAAAAGCTAAGGTGAAAAGAAGCCACACTGACCTCTTTTCCCATCAACTCAATCGCCCTCCTAAATAAAAACCAAAAACAAAACCACACCAACAAAAACAAACCAACCAAAAAACACAATAAACACAAACAACCTCAAATAGGAAAGAGTCACAGAATGCCAAAATAACCAAGCCTTAGGAAATGATAAAATCCAAATTAGTGAACTTTTTAGAGGGGTACTGATGCTTCAGGGGGACTCACAGGGCCACCCAACAATCTTTGGGTAGTCTGAAATGATTCAACGTATCAAAACCTAATTAAGTCTCATTATTCTGTGTAGCCAATTTAAATTCTTTATCAACATGAATTATTGTTCTGAGGTGTCTCTGGAGGATGCTGATTAACTTTGCAGTAGCATTGCCCCAGACTCTGTTAACATCTCAAAGTGTAGGGGACTCTCCAGATCAGGAATATCAAAGCCTTTGTGCTTTGGAACAAAGGAAAACAGAAGTACAGAGAAGCTCTGGTCAATATCCCAGTGCATTTTGATTTGGCTGATTACACACGCAGACTATGAATTTCTAACATCATGAAAAGCATAACTATCTAAGGACCAGGTTCACATCTGTTTCCACCCACGGCATTATATGGATTTTCTTAAATCTCACACCACAGCTAAACAAGACAGCTTATTTCCTTCTCTGGAAAGCCCTTCTCAGCTATTGCTGCAAACCTGAAAAAAAAAAAAAAAAGGCAATAGAATTGGGAAGTGACTGGAAAAGGAAACATAAATGCACAGCAAGAACAAATTGGAGAGGGAAACCCAAGTATAGCAATATATATAACCTTATCAATTTTTCCTGTCTTCAGGAAAACCACCTGCCTTTTACCAGATGTCAGTAATTCCAAACCACCAGATGTAAGACTACATCCATTATCTCTTCCAGTGCATTTCCTTCACATCTGCCTGAACTTGCAGGAGAGAAAAGGCAGAGACATTACTATATCATACATATCCAGAAGAAAATAGCATTTCTGTGCCAACCCCTCAGAGAGGAGGAGATGCACAGGAGAGCACCACTCCATGAGATCTGAGTCATCCAAATCCAGTCTGACTCAAGACAGGAAGGTGTGGTGCAGGAATACATGCTGTACTGGCACACCACTACACGAATCTGTCACAGGTAATGTATGTGCATAAAGGGATGGTGCAAGAGTTTATTTATAATAACAAGTAACCTCTGCAAATGATTTGGGGATCTTCTGGGGCTAGACAAACTGCAGGCCAGGTTCCAAGAAGACAAACACAACCTGCCAGTGCACAGGGACCCAGGCACTTGGTACTGCTCCACAAAAAGGTTATTTAAGAGTCAAATCTCTACCTGACTTCAAGTGAAGAGGTGAGAAAAAACCCACAGCAATCAAACAAATCCAACAACCCCAGGTTCACAATAACCTGCTGTCCATGCACTAGCAGTAGTGAAAGGATACACTGGCCCAGGACAAGTATGGCATAGCTAGCATGAGGTCCAGGCATCCCCTCACTGCTGTGTCAATGAACATCACAACCAAGATAAAAGAGTACAATCCAAATTGCTCCTAGTAGCCCTGGCTTCACTGCTGAGTCTGTGATAGGGATCTGTGCTGTGAATGTGGGCCTGGGGCTCTTGACCCACTTTACATACACCAGTGCAGCACAAGATTTGACAGCACTTCTAATCATCCTCCACAGAGACTGGACAGACCACCTGGAAGTGAAAAATCTGCCCCACCTGCAGTGCCCATCCCTCTCCCTGCAGCTACAGCAGCCCATAATATGCTTTGGGGAATGGTGTTGCTTGGCAGAAGTCCCTGTGGATGAAAGTTTCACTAGTGTCTTCAAAAACACAGAAATACTATGCAAACTTCACGGTATAGATGTTCCCTGCTGCCAGCACTTTTCTTGTCAGTATGAGGTGCTTTCAGGGCGATATACCTTGTTCAACTTTTCCTCTGGGTTAACAGCTTCCAGAGAGAGGAAAAAATGGATACACTTCAACCACCACTGCAGAACCACATGGTCCAGTCTCTCCCCACGTGCACTCAGTAAACTGGTGAAGTTAGCTGTGCAAAAGAGCGATACTGTGCATGTACGGACAGGTAACCTTGAGTGTGAGCAATTGCAGAAGCCAGCCCATGTGCACGAGAATTAACCTGCATATGTAGGTGTGCTCACCCTTATGCCTAGGTCCTTCTGAGGGTGCCTGGGCAGGGAGGCTAGAGAAGGAAGTCAATGCCTTACATTTAAATAGCAACTTCAGCTTTCTACCAGCTACTTTTCTCATACAAACACATGCACCTGCCCATTCACACCACCACTCAGGTCCATTTTTAAGCAACTTGTGCTGCTTTGTAGTAGCCTGGATGCCTGAAGATCAGAGAGCTCACCATGGTGTTGGGGTAAGAAAGCAATTTACTGGGGAAAGAAAGGGACAGTAAAGATGAACATTCTGGGGATGTGAAAGTCTTACCATAAGGGCTTTTTAAAAATTTTATTTGCACTTCTACATGGTTTCTTCTTAAATGGGAAATAGGAGCGGTTTGTAAGTGCAACTGCAAGCTAGTAAGTTAGAAAAGCAGCAGTCTGAGACACCAGAAGTGAGACTGAAACCACTTGTCACATCCAAGATAGGAAGATAAAACTCCCAGTGTTATTTACATACAACAATAAGATGTGGATGAACAGGGGTAGGGTGATGCAGACAGGAGAAGAAGGTTAAAGAAGGCCCCACCAGTTCCTTGCTCCTAAAAGCTGACCTCCCAGCAATCTAATCTAATCCAATCCAATCCTGCACACGCTGCTTGCACCTGGCTCACTGTGACACACCTGCAATAAAGAAAATCAGTACAAGTGATTTATAGTTTCCGGAGATAACGTGGTCTTTTGCAGCAGAAAAAAAAAAAACCAAGAGTCTGCACAGCAACGTCTGTGAATCACCTCACCTCCCAGTTTCTTCAGGGATCAGGATTTGGTTTTAATAAATTGACACATGGTTTCAAAGCAAAGGGGGATTGTTGCACATCCTCCTTGCCTGCAAACACAGCTTACTGATGCCAGCCTTGCTCCCTCAGAGTCATACCCTTCCGCATGGATGAGCAAGATGAGGCACTGCTGGGCATGGAATGGAAAAACTGAAGCAGCAGTAGGAGGTCCCCAACCCACCAGCCTTTCCATCCCAACAGAGCATTGCAGCAGCTCTGGGAAGAGGCCGTGTCTTGGAGTGGGGATCTTCCCTGAGGAAGCCTCCCCTTGCCCCTTCCAGCCATGCTGCCAAGCCAACAGCATTACAGCAGTAAAGGCAGGGTACAGAACTCACTTTCCAGACCTGGCTGCTCTGTGCTTTACTGGTATTTTCTCCCTCCCCAACACTTCATTCACCCTTGAAATAATGAAGTTTCCTGTTTCCAGCATTCACTTGGGGGAGCAAAGTGTGCTGTGTAGCAGCTAGTAAAGCCGAGGAAAACATTTCTACTGGAGGACCCACTCCACAAAGGTTAGTGCCTGTCAGCAGCAGAAGTAAACAGACTGTCTCCAGCTCCTTGGGTTTCTTGGCAGGAAAGCAGTATCCTGCCTGTTACAACTTGTTTTGGATGACAACAGGCCACATTTCATGTGAGGAGAGTTGTACCCATCTCCAACTCACATCAGGCTGCTTGTTTTTCTTCACTCAACTGTAAACATGTTTAAGATTCCTATAAATACCTAATGGACAGCAAACCAGCCAAATATGCTCAATTAAAAAAAAAAAGGAGGGGGGGAAAGCAAGCCTCACAATAACAGGAGGAGAAAAACCCTCCTGCCCATGAGAGACTACAGTCCTGCCAACCAGAATCCCTGGGAAGAATATGTAGGAATATCTTGATGCAATCACATCACAAGAAAAGAAAAAAAAAAAAAAAATTTTTTACCAGACTTACTGCTCCTTCAAAGGAAGACTATCACTCATAAGAGCCTATACTATCATTTCTTCCTGTCCAGCCCATTACAAACCTCCCTGTCAGCTAAAGAGAGTCCAAATTAACTCACAGGCACATGTGAATTCCAACCCATGAGGTATACCAAGCACAAATTCTGCCCCTCAGGCTGGTCCCTCAACCTTTGACTTTAATGTTAACAGCAAATGAACCTCACAGCCAGAGTGTTTCCCGACGTATGGTGATACAGCGCCATGGAAGCCAATGGGTACCAATGATTATAGCATATTCTCCTATTCTTTCTCATCCAAACTTACTTATACACTTAACTTTGTTGCATAGTAGAACTGCATATATACCAAGGGAGGACAGTCAGGGCCTCAATTTTTAAGCATCACTTACTCAAAAACCCAGACCCAGGCCATCTAACATTTGCATCCTCCACCACACACTATTTGGTGTGGGAAAAGAAGATGAGTGTAAGGCTGAAGGGGATTCACCATGCCTGAAGACTTCCTCTAAGGCACTGACCCAGGAGCAAAGGCGGCACGGGGGCATCACAGTTGCTTGTGCTCCATCCCATGCATGGGTGAGAGGAAAGGGAATCTTTTCTGTGACTCCTAATAGCCTTACAAGAGGAAGCCTCACCTCTCTAGAAAGAGAAAACATACTTGGCTTTCCATACACAGGCTGTTCTTCAATGTCTTTTAGGAAGGCAAGAAGAAACTCTGTTACAGACATCAGAGAGAGAAAGAGCAATCTCCTGTAAATCTCATCCCAAGCCCAGCAGCTCTTCAGCTTTCTGGCCCCAGTAGAGGGACCCTCTTCACCTTTTGCACAGAAAAAAACCCTAATAAACAGCCTTTGTATTTTATCACTAATAACTGGGGAGGGTGTTGCATGAGGTAAGTTGAGGTGATACCAGCCTTGGTTGGTCCCAGGTGTGACAGCAGGGTTCACGCCTGGGACATGCAATGGAAAGCAATGCAGAAACAAGAGCTGGAAAGTATTAATTGCTCTGCGAGTCACTCCTGGCTACACTAGCTCCCTGGGATCTCTGGAAGGAGGCACCATGTGGAGTCACAAACACAAGTCATGCCAGTCCCCAAAGAGAGGCAAGCATTACTTACTAACACTCAAAGGAAAACAGATACTATTTGTCTTTCACTCTGACTTCTGATTTCCCTTGAAACAAAACAGGCTTTTAGAGGTACTGAGGCAAGAGGAAGGGTGGGGAGGGTCACAGATTAGCCTCCCCCCTATTAGCAGGTTCCAGGATTCTGGCCATGAGGGCAGGAAAACATGACACCAAATGCCCAGCACATCTGCAGAGCTTCAGCTCTCCAAGCCCAGCTGCTCTCCCCCAGTGATAATGCAGAGCCATCAGGAGCTGCCTGCCAGAGGGTTTCACTTTCCCACCCCTTCCATCAGTGTTTAAATGTCTTCCACATGCAATAAGCAGCAATGTCTCTAGGGAATTTGGGAAAAAGTCTGGGCTTTTATATAATTGAACTTTAATATAATGAAATGAATTTCCTCATCTCCTGTTTTAGTTGGTAGTGACCGTAACCATGTCACTGTTTCCACTTTTACTCTTCAAAGAGAATGACTTCTTGTAACAGTGATATAAAAATAACTCTGTCTAAAACCAAAGAAGAATCCAATTCATAAGATAAGTTGTTCGCTCCTGTGCATCTCTTGTGTCCTCATGCCTACTGCCTGTTTCTCACATCCACTCCCCCTCCCTTTGCATTGCTGGCATCAAAAGGACCATCAGCTGTATGGCTCCAAACACCTGTCTCAGCCCCTCTCCTTATAGCTATTAGTTTAAAGGCCTCTAAGTGGTTTGTTTTCTTGGCTGCTACGCCACACAAGTCCTTTACATACCTCTACAGTCTTCTCTAAGGGTCTTCGGAAGGTATTGGCAAAGCGGCGCACTGCAGGAGGCTTGGCTGGGTTGCATGAAAGATGTAACACAAAGTAGACTGGTAGTGCAACCCATTTTCTCATGTCCCAACTAATTCCACCAGGCATAAAAAGCAGCTTATAACTACAGGATTTATTCTGGCCAAAGAAATTGCATCTTTTATGCTGTTGGAACAATAAATATGTGGTTTTAGCCTGAATGTCACATATAACACAGAACAAATGGAGCAGAAGTCTTGTAGTGGACTTTGTGGGTGTAGACATTCATGCACCTCCTTGCCCAGCCACATTCTAAAAGCTTTAAGACTGAAAACAAGTCTAACTCACAGGAGTAAGAATTGGGGGTTTCATAAAGCGTAACGAAGGGACAAAGTTGCTGAAAAGTATTAACTGCTAAATGCTCACATATATTTGAAAAACTACACACAGACTGGCATCAAGCACTGACAGTATTTTAAAAACAGCAGGACCACCACCACCACAACACTGTAGGCCATTGAAAAATTTCTTGTAACTGTAAAGGAGAAGCATAAAAACCGCACACAACACTGACAGAAATAACTGCTCTCCTTTGCTTTGAAAAGAAAGAAGCTAACTACACTTCCTAACAGCCCTGCTGTACTCCTAAAAGTTTGCACCAAATGAGCCAGCTACTAGGTGAGCAGAGACATCTCCAGGGTATGCATTACTTCTTCCTTTGCATACACTTCTCTCATCAAAGCAATATTCAAAACATCTTTACTGCCTTCCAAGTTAGCACTAGAGAGTGGAGAACAAGAGATACCTCAAAGCCGTAACTCCGGGCTCTACAGTTCCAGCAAGGTCACCCTCTGACAGATCTTCTGACAGAGGAGGGGGAGAGCCGAGGGGCAAAGACAGAAAAGCGAAGACCCCCAACGACCATCTCCTTCCTGAGGCATGAAACCAGCCTCTCTCCCCGAGGGCTCCCCGGGAAGCGGATCCCCACCCGCCAACAGAGCTCGGCCCGCCACTGCAGTGGGCTGCGCTCGCCCCCTCTTCCCCGGCCGGCCTGGAAAGAGGGGGCTCTGTACCGGGCTCCCAAGCGGGACAGAGCGCGCGGGGGAGGCCGGGACAGCGCCGGGCTGCGAAGGACGGGACAGACGCCCCCGCTCCGCCTTCCCCCCCACCCAGCGCCCCGCGGAGTAACTCACTGCTGTCCCGAGGAGCCCCACCGCCGGCCGCTGCCGCCACCAGCTCCAGGTAAGCGGCCCAGAGCCCCAGGGCCAGCGCGCCCAGGGCCAGCAGCAACCGCAGCAGCCGCCGCCGCCGCCGCAACCGCGCCAGCAGCCGGCCCCGCATGGCGCCGCTTAAGGCGCCCGACCGCCGCCGCGCCGGGGCATGCTCCCGCCGCCTCACCGGCC